>CAVNZX010000119.1:0-67030 GCA_963693515.1 Pipistrellus nathusii
CGGGTTTCGAGCACATTAAACTGTGTATGAATCCTATGTTGTTTCCTTAAAGTACTTAGAAGGGCAAATGTGTGAAAAACAAAGGCAGAATACACTTGAAATAGATATATAAACAGATTTAGTAGCTTTGGATAGCCTTACACTACACTGAAAATGTATCATTAAACTCAATAACATAGGTGACAGACAATGTTCCCGAGCTTTTCAGGTTCATAACACTGTATAGGTAGTTGTTTGTCCATGTTCCCAACTAATCTACCTGGACCAGAAGGCCTAATTTTAGAAACTACAAGAAAACATCAGTAATTCTGGGAAAATGATAATAAATAGAATAGAACTTGCATAGAACATGTACAAAACACTTCTCCAACTGAGTTGTTCATGTAAAAAAGGTATCTTAGATCCAGGAATTCCTTTATTCGCGTTTAGAGCACATTAAACATGTGTATGAATCATATGTAGTTTCCTTAAGTAGCCATAGAATGGTAATGTGTGGAATACAAGGCAGAATACACTTGAAATAGAGATATAAACACATTTAGCAGCTGTGGAAATCCCTTACACTTCACTGAAATGTATCATTAAACTCTTTTACATAGTTGAGAAAAAATGTTCCCGAGCTTTTCAGGTTCATAACAGTGTTTAGGTAGTTGTTTGTCCATGATCCCAATGCTTATACCTGGACAAGAAGGCCGAATGTTAGAAACTACAAGAAACATCAGTAATTCTGGGTAAATGAGAATAAATAGATGTGAACTTGCATAGAACATGTACAAAACACTTCTCCAACTGAGTTGTTCCTGTAGAAAAGATATCTTAGGACCAGGAATTCCTTAATTCGAGTTTAGAGCACATTAAACAGTGTATGAATCATATGTTGTTTCCTTTAAAGTAGCCTAGAATGTTAAATGTGTGGAATACAATGGCAGAATACACTTGACATAGAGATAAATACAAAATTAGCAGCTGTGGAAATCCTTACACTTCACTGAAATGTATCATTAAACTCTTTTACATAGGTGAGAGAAAATGTTCCCGAGCTTTTCAGGTTCATAAAAGTGTTTAAGTATTGTTTTGTCCATGTTCCCAATGTTTATACCTGGACAAGAAGGCCGAATGTAGAAACTACAAGATAACATCAGTAATTCTGGGAAAAATGACAATAATAGAATAGAACTTGCATAGAACATGTACAAAACACTTCTCCAACTGAGTTGTTCATGTAAAAAGGTACTTAGATCCAGGAATTCCTTTAATTCGCGTTATAGGCACATTAAACAGTGTATGAATCCTATGTTGTTTCCTTAAAGTAGCCTAGAATGGTAAATGTGTGGAATACAAGCAGAATACACTTGAAAATAGAGATATAAACACATTTAGCAGCTGTGGAAATCCTTACACTTCACTGAAAATGTATCATTAAACTCTTTAACATAGGTGAGAGAAAATGTTCCCGAGCTTTTCAGGTTTCATAAAGTGTTTAAGTAGTTGTTTGTCCATGTTCCCAATGTTTATACCTGGACAATAAGGCCGAATGTTAGAAACTACAAGAAAACATCAGTAATTCTGGGAAAATGACAATAAATATAGATGTGAACTTGCATAGAAAATGTACACAACACTTATCCAACTGAGTTGTTCCTGTGGAAAAGATATCTTACGGACCAGGAATTCCTTAATTCGAGTTTAGAGCACATTTAAACAGTGTAATGAATCCTATTTGTTTCCTTAAAGTAGCCTAGAATGGTAAATGGTGTGGAATACAAGGCAGAATACACTTGAAATAGAGATATAAACACATTTTAGCAGCTGTGGAAAGCCTTACACTACACTGAAATGTATCATTAAACTCAATAACATAGGTGACAGACAATGTTCCCGAGCTTTCTCAGGTTCATAACACTGTTTAGGTAGTTTGTTTGTCCATGTTCCCAACTATTCTACCTGTACCAGAAGGCCTAATTTTAGAAACTACAAGAAAACATCAGTAATTCTGGGAAAATGACAATAAAATAGAATAGAACTTGCATAGAACATGTACAAAACACTTCTCCAACTGAGTTGTTCATGTAAAAAAAGGTATCTTAGATCCAGGAATTCCTTTGATTCGCGTTTAGAGCACATTAAACAGTGTATGAATCATATGTAGTTTCCTTAAAGTAGCCTAGAATGGTAAATGTGTGGAATACAAGGCAGAATACACTTGAAATAGAGATATAAACACATTTAGCAGGCTGTGGAAAGGCCTTACACTTCACTGGAAATGTATCATTAAACTGTATAACATAGGTGAGAGACAATGTTCCTGAGCTTTTCAGGTTCATAACAGTGTTTAGGTAGTTGTTTTTCCATGTTCCCAATGTTTATACCTGGATAAGAAGGCCGAATGTTAGAAACTACAATAAAACATCAGTAATTCGGGAAAAATGACAATAAATGTATGAGAACTCGCATACAAAATATATAAAACTTTTCTCCGACAGAGTTGTTCCTGTATAAAAGATATCTTAGGTTCAGGAAGTCCTAAATTCGGGTTTCGAGCACATTAAACTGTGTTTGAAATCCTATGTTGTTTCCTTAAAGTACTTAGAAGGGCAAATGTGTGAAAAACAAGGCAGAATACACTTGAAATTAGATATATAAACAGATTTAGTAGCTTTGGATAGCCTTACACTACACTGAAATGTATCATTAAACTCAATAACATAGGTGACAGACAATGTTCCCGAGCTTTTCAGGTTCATAACACTGTATAGGTAGTTGTTTGTCCATGTTCCCAACTAATCTACCTGGACCAGAAGGCCTAATTTTAGAAACTACAAGAAAACATTAAGTAATTCTGGGAAAATGATAAAATAGAGAATAGAACTTGCATAGAACATGTACAAAACACTTCTCCAACTGAGTTGTTCATGTAAAAAAGGTATCTTAGATCCAGGAATTCCTTTATTCGCGTTTAGAGCACATTAAACAGTGTATGAATCATATGTAGTTTCCTTAAAGTAGCCTAGAATGGTAAATGTGTGGAATACAAGGCAGAATACACTTGAAATAGAGATATAAACACATTTAGCAGCTGTGGAAATCCTTAAACTTCACTGAAATGTATCATTAAACTCGATTTACATAGTTGAGAGAAAATGTTCCAGAGCTTTTCAGGTTCATAACAGTGTTTAGGTAGTTGTTTGTCCATGATCCCAATGTTTATACCTGGACAAGAAGGCCGAATGTTAGAAACTACAAGAAAACATCAGTAATTCTGGGTAAATGAGAATATATAGATTGGTGAACTTGCATAGAACATGTACAAAACACTTCTCCAACTGAGTTGTTCCTGTAGAAAAGATATCTTAGGACCAGGAATTCCTTAATTCGAGTTTAGAGCACATTAAACAGTGTATGAATCATATGTTGTTTCCTTAAAGTAGCCTAGAATGTTAAATGTGTGGAATACAAGGCAGAATACACTTGACATAGAGATATAAACAAATTTAGCAGCTGTGGAAATCCTTACACTTCACTGAAATGTATCATTAAACTCTTTTACATAGGTGAGAGAAAATGTTCCCGAGCTTTTCAGGTTCATAAAAGTGTTTAAGTAGTTGTTTGTCCATGTTCCCAATGTTTATACCTGGACAAGAAGGCCGAATGTTAGAAACTACAAGATAACATCAGTAATTCTGGGAAAATGACAATAAATAGAATAGAACTTGCATAGAACATGTACAAAACACTTCTCCAACTGAGTTGTTCATGTAAAAAAGGTATCTTAGATCCAGGAATTCCTTTATTCGCGTTTAGAGCACATTAAACAGTGTATGAATCCTATGTTGTTTCCATTAAAGTAGCCTAGAATGGTAAATGTGTGGAATACAAGGCAGAATACGCTTGAAATAGAGATATAAACACATTTAGCAGCTGTGGAAATCCTTACACTTCACTGAAATGTATCATTAAACTCTTTTACATAGGTGAGAGAAAATGTTCCCGAGCTTTTTCAGGTTCATAACAAGTGTTTAAGTAGTTTGTTTGTCCATGTTCCCAATATTTATACCTGGACAAGAAGGGCCGAATGTTAGAAACTACAAGAAAACATCAGTAATTCTGGAAAATGACAATAAAAAGATGAGAACTTGCATAGAACATGTACAAAACACTTCTCCAACTGAGTTGTTCACGTAGTAAAAGTATCTTAGATCCAGGAATTCCTTAATTCGCGTTTAGAGCAACATTAAACAGTGTATGATTCCTATGTTGTTTGCTTAAAGTACCTAGAATGGTAAATGTGTGAAATACAAGGCAGAATACATTTGAAATAGAGATATAAACACATTTAGCAGCTGTGGAAATCCTTACACTTCACTGAAATGTATCATTAAACTCTTTTACATAGGTGAGAGAAAATGTTCCCGAGCTTTTCAGGTTCATAAAAGTGTTTAAGTAGTTATTTGTCCATGTTCCCAATTTTTATACCTTGACAAGAAGGCCGAATGTTAGAAACTACAAGAAAACATCAGTAATTCTGGGAAAATGACAATAAATAGATGAGAACTCATATAGAACATGTATAAAACACTTCTCCAACTGAGTTGTTTAGGTAGTTGTTTGTCCATGTTCCTAACGTTTATACCTGGACAAGAAGGCCTAATGTTAGAAACTACAAGAAAACATAGTAATTCTGGGAAAATGACAATAAATAGATGAGAACTCATATAGACCATTGTATAAAAAACCTTCTCCAACTGAGTTGTTCATAGAAAAGGTATCTTAGATCAAGGAATTCCTTAATTCGCGTTTAGAGCACATTAAACAGTGTATGAATCCTATGTGTTTCCTTAAAGTAGCCTAGAAGGGAAATTTGTGAAATACAAGGGAGAATACACTTGAAATAGAGATATAAACACAACATTTAGCACTGTGGAAAGCCTTACACTTCACTGAAATGTATCATTAAACTCTGTTTACATAGGTGAGAGACAAAATTCACGAGCTTTTCAGGTTCATAACAGTGTTTAGGTATTTGTTTGTCCATGTTCCCAATGTTTATACCTGGACAAGAGGCCGAATGTTAGAAACTACAAGAAAACCTCAGTAATTCTGGGAAAATGACAATAAATAGATGAGAACTTGCATAGAACATGTACAAAACCACTTCTCCAACTGAGTTGTTCATGTAAAAAAGGTATCTTAGATCCAGGAATTTCCTTTATTCGCGTTTTAGAGCACATTAAACAGTGTATGAATCCTATGTTGTTTCCTTAAAAGCCTAGAATGGTAAATGTGTGGAATACAAGGCAGAATACACTTGAAATAGAGATATAAACACAATTATCAGATGTGGAAAGCCTTACACTTCAATGAAAAGTATCATTAAACTCTATAACATAGGTGAGAGACAATGTTCCCGAGCTTTTCAGGTTCATAAAAGTGTTTAAGTAGTTGTTTGTCCATGTTCCGAATGTTTATACCTGGACAAGAAGGCCGAATGTTAGAAACTACAAGAAAACATCAGTAATTCTGGGAAAATGACAATAAATAGATGAGAACTTTCATAGAACATGTACAAAACACTTCTCCAACTGAGTTGTTCCTGTAGAAAAGATATCTTAGGTCCAGGAATTCCTTAATTCGATTTTACAGCACGTTAAACAGTCTATGAATCCTATGTTGTTTCCTTAAAGTACCTAGAATGGTAAATGTGTGAAATACAAGGCAGAATACACTTGGAATAGAGATATAAACACATTTAGCAGCTGTGGAAAGCCATACACTTCACTGAAATGTATCATTAAACTCTTTTACATAGGTGAGAGACAAACTTCACGAGCTTTTCAGGTTCATAACAGTGTTTAGGTAGTTGTTTGTCCATGTTCCCAATGTTTATACCTGGACAAGAACGCCGAATGTTAGAAACTACAAGAAAACATCAGTAATTCTGGGAAAATGACAATAAATAGATGAGAACTCGCATAGATCATGTATAAAACTTTTCTCCGACTGAGTTGTTCCTGTAGAAAAGATTTCTTAGGTCCAGGAATTCCTAAATTCGGGTTTCGAGCACATTAAACAGTGTATGAATCCTATGTTGTTTCCTTAAAGTACCTAGAATGGTAAATGTGTGAAACACAAGGCAGAATACACTTGAAATAGAGATATAAACACATTTAGCAGCTGTGGAAATCCTTACACTTCACTGAAATGTATCATTAAACTCTTTTACATAGGTGAGAGAAAATGTTCCCGAGCTTTTCAGGTTCATAAAAGTGTTTAAGTAGTTGTTTGTCCATGGTCCCAATGTTTATACCTGGACAAGAAGGCCGAATGTTAGAAACTACAAGAAAACATCAGTAATTCTGGGAAAATGACAATAAATAGATGAGAACTTGCATAGAACATGTACAAAACACGTCTCCAACTGAGTTGTTCCTGTAGAAAAGATATCTTAGGTCCAGGAATTCCTTAATTCGCGTTTAGATCACATTAAACAGTGTATGAATCCTATGTTGTTTTCTTAAAGTAGCCTAGAATTGGAAATTTGTGAAATACAAGGGAGAATTCACTTGAAATAGAGATATAAACACATTTAGCAGCTGTGGAAAGCCTTACACTTCACTGAAATGTATCATTAAACTCTTTGACATAGGTGAGAGACAAACTTCACGAGCTTTTCAGGTTCATAACAGTGTTTAGGTAGTTGTTTGTCCATGTTCCCAATGTTTATACCTTGACAAGAAGGCCGAATGTTAGAAACTACAAGAAAACATCAGTAATACTGGGAAAATGACAATAAATAGATGAGAACTCGTATAGACCATGTATAAAACACTTCTCCAACTGAGTTGTTCACATAGTAAAAGTATCTTAGATCCAGGAATTCCTTAATTCGCGTTTAGAGCACATTAAACAGTGTATGATTCCTATGTTGTTTGCTTAAAGTACCTAGAATGGTAAATGTGTGAAATACAAGGCAGAATACACTTGAAATAGAGATATAAACACATTTAGCAGCTGTGGAAATCCTTACACTTCACTGAAATGTATCATTAAACTCTTTTACATAGGTGAGAGAAAATGTTCCCGAGCTTTTCAGGTTCATAAAAGTGTTTAAGTAGTTATTTGTCCATGTTCCCAATGTTTATACCTTGACAAGAAGGCCGAATGTTAGAAACTACAAGAAAACATCAGTAATTCTGGGAAAATGACAATAAATAGATGAGAACTCATATAGACCATGTATAAAACACTTCTCCAACTGAGTTGTTTAGGTAGTTGTTTGTCCATGTTCCTAACGTTTATACCTGGACAAGAAGGCCTAATGTTAGAAACTACAAGAAAACATTAGTAATTCTGGGAAAATGACAATAAATAGATGAGAACTCATATAGACCATGTATAAAACACTTCTCCAACTGAGTTGTTCATGTAGAAAAGTTATCTTAGATCCTGGAATTCCTTAATTCGCGTTTAGAGCACATTAAACAGTGTATGAATCCTATGTTGTTTCCTTAAAGTAGCCTAGAATGGGAAATTTGTGAAATACAAGGGAGAATACACTTGAAATAGAGATATAAACACATTTAGCAGCAGTGGAAAGCCTTACACTTCACTGAAATGTATCATTAAACTCTTTTACATAGGTGAGAGACAAAATTCACGAGCTTTTCAGGTTCATAACAGTGTTTAGGTAGTTGTTTGTCCATGTTCCCAATGTTTATACCTGGACAAGAAGGCCGAATGTTAGAAACTACAAGAAAACATCAGTAATTCTGGGAAAATGACAATAAATAGATGAGAACTCGCATAGATCATGTATAAAACTTTTCTCTGACTGAGTTGTTCCTGTAGAAAAGATTTCTTAGGTCCAGGAATTCCTAAATTCGGGTTTCGAGCACATTAAACAGTGTATGAATCCTATGTTGTTTCCTTAAAGTACCTAGAATGGTAAATGTGTGAAATACAAGGCAGAATACACTTGAAATAGAGATATAAACACATTTAGCAGCTGTGGAAATCCTTACACTTCACTGAAATGTATCATTAAACTCTTTTACATAGGTGAGAGAAAATGTTCCAGAGCTTTTCAGGTTCATAAAAGTGTTTAAGTAGTTGTTTGTCCATTTTCCCAATGTTTATACCTGGACAAGAAAGCCGAATGTTAGAAACTACAAGAAAACATCAGTAATTCTGGGAAAATGACAATAAATAGAATAGAACTTGCATAGAACATGTACAAAACACTTCTCCAACTGAGTTGTTCATGTAAAAAAGGTATCTTAGATCCAGGAATTCCT
Source organism: Pipistrellus nathusii (assembly GCA_963693515.1). Classification (NCBI taxonomy): domain Eukaryota; kingdom Metazoa; phylum Chordata; class Mammalia; order Chiroptera; family Vespertilionidae; genus Pipistrellus; species Pipistrellus nathusii. Next base: position 8,292 of record CAVNZX010000119.1, read on the forward strand.
TTATTCGCGTTTTGAGCACATTAAACAGTGTATGAATCATATGTTGTTTCCTTAAAGTAGCCTAGAATTGTAAATGTGTGGAATACAAGGCAGAATACAGATATAAACACATTTAGCAGCTGTGCAAAGCCTTACACTTCACTGAAATGTATCATTAAACTCTTTTACATAGGTGAGAGAAAATGTTCCCAAGCTTTTCAGGTTCATAAAAGTGTTTAAGTAGTTGTTTGTCCATGTTCCCAATATTTATACCTGGACAAGAAGGCCGAATGTTAGAAACTACAAGAAAACATCAGTAATTCTGGGAAAATGACAATAAATAGATGAGAACTTGCATAGAACATGTACAAAACACGTCTCCAACTGAGTTGTTCCTGTAGAAAAGATATCTTAGGTCCAGGAATTCCTTAATTCGCGTTTAGATCACATTAAACAGTGTATGAATCCTATGTTGTTTTCTTAAAGTAGCCTAGAATTGGAAATTTGTGAAATACAAGGGAGAATTCACTTGAAATAGAGATATAAACACATTTAGCAGCTGTGGAAAGCCTTACACTTCACTGAAATGTATCATTAAACTCTTTGACATAGGTGAGAGACAAACTTCACGAGCTTTTCAGGTTCATAACAGTGTTTAGGTAGTTGTTTGTCCATGTTCCCAATGTTTATACCTTGACAAGAAGGCCGAATGTTAGAAACTACAAGAAAACATCAGTAATACTGGGAAAATGACAATAAATAGATGAGAACTCGTATAGACCATGTATAAAACACTTCTCCAACTGAGTTGTTCACATAGTAAAAGTATCTTAGATCCAGGAATTCCTTAATTCGCGTTTAGAGCACATTAAACAGTGTATGATTCCTATGTTGTTTGCTTAAAGTACCTAGAATGGTAAAAGTGTGAAATACAAGGCAGAATACACTTGAAATAGAGATATAAACACATTTAGCAGCCGTGGAAATCCTTACACTTCACTGAAATTTATCATTAAACTCTTTTACATAGGTGAGAGAAAATGTTCCCGAGCTTTTCAGGTTCATAAAAGTGTTTAAGTAGTTGTTTGTCCATGTTCCCAATGTTTATACCTGGACAAGAAGGCCGAATGTTAGAAACTACAAGAAAACATCAGTAATTCTGGGAAAATGACAATAAATAGATGAGAACTCATATAGACCATGTATAAAACACTTCTCCAACTGAGTTGTTTAGGTAGTTGTTTGTCCATGTTCCTAACGTTTATACCTGGACAAGAAGGCCTAATGTTAGAAACTACAAGAAAGCATCAGTAATTCTGGGAAAATGACAATAAATAGATGAGAACTCATATAGACCATGTATAAAACACTTCTACAACTGAGATGTTCATGTAGAAAAGGTATCTTAGATCCAGGAATTCCTTAATTCGCGTTTAGAGCACATTAAACAGTGTATGAATCGTATCTTGTTTCCTTAAAGTAGCCTAGAATGGGAAATTTGTGAAATACAAGGGAGAATACACTTGAAATAGAGATATAAACACATTTAGCAGCTGTGGAAAGCCTTACACTTCACTGAAATGTATCATTAAACTCTTTTACATAGGTGAGAGACAAAATTCACGAGCTTTTCAGGTTCATAACAGTGTTTAGGTAGTTGTTTGTCCATGTTCCCAATGTTTATACCTGGACAAGAAGGCCGAATGTTAGAAACTACAAGAAAACATGAGTAATTCTGAGAAAATGACAATAAATAGATGAGAACTTGCATAGAACATGTACAAAACACTTCTCCAACTGCGTTGTTCCTGTAGAAAAGATATCTTAGGTCTAGGAATTCTTTAATTCGCGTTTAGAGCACATTAAACAGTGTATGAATCCTAAGTTGTTTGCTTAAAGTACCTAGAATGGTAAAAGTGTGAAATACAAGGCAGAATACACTTGAAATAGAGATATAAACACATTTAGCAGCTGTGGAAATCCTTACACTTCACTGAAATGTATCATTAAACTCTTTTACATAGGTGAGAGAAAATGTTCCAGAGCTTTTCAGGTTCATAAAAGTGTTTAAGTAGTTGTTTGTCCATGTTCCCAATGTTTATACCTGGACAAGAAGGCCGAATGTTAGAAACTACAAGAAAACATCAGTAATTCTGGGAAAATGACAATAAATAGATGAGAACTCATATAGACCATGTATAAAACACTTCTCCAACTGAGTTGTTTAGATAGTTGTTTGTCCATGTTCCTAACGTTTATACCTGGACAAGAAGGCCGAATGTTAGAAACTACAAGAAAACATGAGTAATTCTGAGAAAATGACAATAAATAGATGAGAACTTGCATAGAACATGTACAAAACACTTCTCCAACTGCGTTGTTCCTGTAGAAAAGATATCTTAGGTCTAGGAATTCCTTAATTCGCGTTTAGAGCACATTAAACAGTGTATGAATCCTATGTTGTTTCCTTAAAGTAGCCTAGAATTGGAAATTTGTGAAATACAAGGCAGAATACACTTGAAATAGAGATATAAACACATTTATCAGATGTGGAAAGCCTTACACTTCAATGAAATGTATCATTAAACTCTTTTACATAGGTGAGAGAAAATGTTCCCGAGCTTTTCAGGTTCATAACAGTGTTTAGGTAGTTGTTTGTCCATGATCCCAATGTTTATACCTGTACAAGAAGGCCGAATGTTAGAAACTACAAGAAAACATCAGTAATTCTGGGAAAATGACAATAAATAGATGTGAACTTGCAAAGAACATGTACAAAACACTTCTCCAACTGAGTTGTTCCTGTCGAAAAGATATCTTAGGACCAGGAATTCCTTAATTTGAGTTTAGAGCACATTAAACAGTGTATGAATCATATGTTGTTTCCTTAAAGTAGCCTAGAATGGTAAATGTGTGGAATACAATGCAGAATACACTTGAAATAGAGGTATAAACACATTTAGCAGCTGTGGAAATCCTTACACTTCACTGAAATGTATCATTAAACTCTTTTACATAGGTGAGAGAAAATGTTCCAGAGCTTTTCAGGTTCATAAAAGTGTTTAAGTAGTTGTTTGTCCATTTTCCCAATGTTTATACCTGGACAAGAAGGCCGAATGTTAGAAACTACAAGAAAACATCAGTAATTCTGGGAAAATGACAATAAATAGAATAGAACTTGCATAGAACATGTACAAAACACTTCTCCAACTGAGTTGTTCATGTAAAAAAGGTATCTTAGATCCAGGAATTCCTTTATTCGCGTTTAGAGCACATTAAACAGTGTATTAATCATATGTTGTTTCCTTAAAGTAGCCTAGAATTGTAAATGTGTGGAATACAAGGCAGAATTCACTTGAAATAGAGATATAAACACATTTAGCAGCTGTGGAAATCCTTACACTTCACTGAAATGTATCATTAAACTCTTTTACATAGGTGAGAGAAAATGTTCCCGAGCTTTTCAGGTTCATAAAAGTGTTTAAGTAGTTGTTTGTGCATGTTCCCAATATTTATACCTGGACAAGAAGGCCGAATGTTAGAAACTACAAGAAAACATCAGTAATTCTGGGAAAATGACAATAAATAGATGAGAACTTGCATAGAACATGTACAAAACACTTCTCCAACTGAGTTGTTCATGTAAAAAAGGTATCTTAGATCCAGGAATTCCTTTATTCGCGTTTAGAGCACATTAAACAGTGTATGAATCCTATGTTGTTTCCTTAAAGTAGCCTAGAATGGTAAATGTGTGGAATACAAGGCAGAATACACTTGAAATAGAGATATAAACACATTTAGGAGCTGTGCAAAGCCTTACACTTCACTGAAATGTATCATTAAACTCTTTTACATAGGTGAGAGACAAAATTCACGAGCTTTTCAGGTTCATAACAGTGTTTAGGTAGTTGTTTGTCCATGTTCCCAATGTTTATACCTGGACAAGAAGGCCGAATGTTAGAAACTACAAGAAAACATGAGTAATTCTGAGAAAATGACAATAAATAGAATAGAACTTGCATATAACATGTACAAAACACTTCTCCAACTGAGTTGTTCCTGTAGAAAAGATATCTTAGGTCCAGGAATTCCTTAATTCAGGTTTAGAGCACATTAAACAGTCTATGAATCCTATGTTGTTTCCTTAAAGTAAATAGAATGGTAAATGTGTGAAATACAAGGCAGAATACACTTGGAATAGAGATATAAACACATTTAGCAGCTGTGGAAAGCCTTACACTTCACTGAAATGTATCATTAAACTCTTTTACATAGGTGAGAGACAAACATCACGAGCTTTTCAGGTTCATAACAGTGTTTAGGTAGTTGTTTGTCCATGTTCCCAATGTTTATACCTGGACAAGAAGGCCGAATGTTAGAAACTACAAGAAAACATCAGTAATTCTGGGAAAATGACAATAAATAGATGAGAACTCGCATAGATCATGTATAAAACTTTTCTCCGACTGAGTTGTTCCCGTGGAAAAGATTTCTTAGGTCCAGGAATTCCTAAATTCGGGTTTCGAGCACATTAAACAGTGTATGAATCCTATGTTGTTTCCTTAACGTACCTAGAATGGTAAATGTGTGAAATACAAGGCAGAATACACTTGAAATAGAGATATAAACACATTTAGCAGCTGTGTAAAGCCTTACACTTCACTGAAATGTATCATTAAACTGTATAACATAGGTGAGAGACAATGTTAATGAGCTTTTCAGGTTCATAACAGTGTTTAGGTAGTTGTTTTTCCATGCTCCCAATGTTTATACCTGGACAAGAAGGCCGAATGTTAGAAACTACAAGAAAACATCAGTAATTCTGGAAAAATGACAATAAATGTATGAGAACTCACATAGAACATATATAAAACTTTTCTCCGACTGAGTTGTTCCTGTATAAAAGATATCTTAGGTCCAGGAAGTCCTAAATTCGGGTTTTGAGTACATTAAACTGTGTATGAATCCTATGTTGTTTCCTTAAAGTACTTAGAATGGTAAATGTGTGAAAAACAAGGCAGAATACACTTGAAATAGATATATAAACAGATTTAGTAGCTTTGGATAGCCTTACACTACACTGAAATGTATCATTAAACTCAATAACATAGGTGAGAGACAATGTTCCAGAGCTTTTCAGGTTCATAACACTGTTTAGGTAGTTGTTTGTCCATGTTCCCAACTATTCTACCTGGACCAGAAGGCCTAATTTTAGAAACTACAAGAAAACATCAGTAATTCTGGGAAAATGACAATAAATAGATGTGAACTTGCATAGAACATGTAAAAAACACTTCTCCAACTGAGTTGTTCCTGTCGAAAAGATATCTTAGGACCAGGAATTCCTTAATTCGAGTTTAGAGCACATTAAACAGTGTATGAATCATATGTTGTTTCCTTAAAGTAGCCTAGAATGGTAAATGTGTGGAATACAAGGCAGAATACACTTGAAATAGAGATATAAACACATTTAGCAGCTGTGGAAATCCTTACACTTCACTGAAATGTATCATTAAACTCTTTTACATAGGTGAGAGAAAATGTTCCAGAGCTTTAGAGGTTCATAAAAGTGTTTAAGTAGTTGTTTGTCCATTTTCCCAATGTTTATACCTGGACAAGAAGGCCGAATGTTAGAAACTACAAGAAAACATCAGTAATTCTGGGAAAATGACAATAAATAGAATAGAACTTGCATAGAACATGTACAAAACACTTGTCCAACTGAGTTGTTCATGTAAAAAAGCTATCTTAGATCCAGGAATTCCTTTATTCGCGTTTAGAGCACATTAAACAGTGTATGAATCATATGTTGTTTCCTTAAAGTAGCCTAGAATGGTAAATGTGTGGAATACAAGGCAGAATACACTTGAAATAGAGATATAAACACATTTAGCAGCTGTGGAAATCCTTACACTTCACTGAAATGTATCATTAAACTCTTTTACATAGGTGAGAGAAAATGTTCCAGAGCTTTTCAGGTTCATAAAAGTGTTTAAGTAGTTGTTTGTCCATTTTCCCAATGTTTATACCTGGACAAGAAGGCCGAATGTTAGAAACTACAAGAAAACATCAGTAATTCTGGGAAAATGACAATAAATAGAATAGAACTTGCATAGAACATGTACAAAACACTTCTCCAACTGAGTTGTTCATGTAAAAAAGGTATCTTAGATCCAGGAATTCCTTTATTCGCGTTTAGAGCACATTAAACAGTGTATGAATCATATGTTGTTTCCTTAAAGTAGCCTAGAATTGTAAATGTGTGGAATACAAGGCAGAATACACTTGAAATAGAGATATAAACACATTTAGCAGCTGTGGAAATCCTTACACTTCACTGAAATGTATCATTAAACTCTTTTACATAGGTGAGAGAAAATGTTCCAGAGCTTTTCAGGTTCATAAAAGTGTTTAAGTAGTTGTTTGTCCATTTTCCCAATGTTTATACCTGGACAAGAAGGCCGAATGTTAGAAACTACAAGAAAACATCAGTAATTCTGGGAAAATGACAATAAATAGAATAGAACTTGCATAGAACATGTACAAAACACTTCTCCAACTGAGTTGTTCATGTAAAAAAGGTATCTTAGATCCAGGAATTCCTTTATTCGCGTTTAGAGCACATTAAACAGTGTATGAATCCTATGTTGTTTCCTTAAAGTAGCCTAGAATGGTAAATGTGTGGAATACAAGGCAGAATACACTTGAAATAGAGATATAAACACATTTAGGAGCTGTGCAAAGCCTTACACTTCACTGAAATGTATCATTAAACTCTTTTACATAGGTGAGAGACAAAATTCACGAGCTTTTCAGGTTCTTAACAGTGTTTAGGTAGTTGTTTGTCCATGTTCCCAATGTTTATACCTGGACAAGAAGGCCGAATGTTAGAAACTACAAGAAAACATGAGTAATTCTGAGAAAATGACAATAAATAGAATAGAACTTGCATAGAACATGTACAAAACACTTCTCCAACTGAGTTGTTCCTGTAGAAAAGATATCTTAGGTCCAGGAATTCCTTAATTCAGGTTTAGAGCACATTAAACAGTCTATGAATCCTATGTTGTTTCCTTAAAGTAAATAGAATGGTAAATGTGTGAAATACAAGGCAGAATACACTTGGAATAGAGATATAAACACATTTAGCAGCTGTGGAAAGCCTTACACTTCACTGATATGTATCATTAAACTCTTTTACATAGGTGAGAGACAAACTTCACGAGCTTTTCAGGTTCATAACAGTGTTTAGGTAGTTGTTTGTCCATGTTCCCAATGTTTATACCTGGACAAGAAGGCCGAATGTTAGAAACTACAAGAAAACATCAGTAATTCTGGGAAAATGACAATAAATAGATGAGAACTCGCATAGATCATGTATAAAACTTTTCTCCGACTGAGTTGTTCCCGTGGAAAAGATTTCTTAGGCCCAGGAATTCCTAAATTCGGGTTTCGAGCACATTAAACAGTGTATGAATCCTATGTTGTTTCCTTAACGTACCTAGAATGGTAAATGTGTGAAATACAAGGCAGAATACACTTGAAATAGAGATATAAACACATTTAGCAGCTGTGTAAAGCCTTACACTTCACTGAAATGTATCATTAAACTGTATAACATAGGTGAGAGACAATGTTCATGAGCTTTTCAGGTTCATAACAGTGTTTAGGTAGTTGTTTTTCCATGCTCCCAATGTTTATACCTGGACAAGAAGGCCGAATGTTAGAAACTACAAGAAAACATCAGTAATTCTGGAAAAATGACAATAAATGTATGAGAACTCGCAAAGAACATATAAAAAACTTTTCTCCCACTGAGTTGTTCCTGTATAAAAGATATCTTAGGTCCAGGAAGTCCTAAATTCGGGTTTTGAGTACATTAAACTGTGTATGAATCCTATGTTGTTTCCTTAAAGTACTTAGAATGGTAAATGTGTGAAAAACAAGGCAGAATACACTTGAAATAGATATATAAACAGATTTAGTAGCTTTGGATAGCCTTACACTACACTGAAATGTATCATTAAACTCAATAACATAGGTGAGAGACAATGTTCCAGAGCTTTTCAGGTTCATAACACTGTTTAGGTAGTTGTTTGTCCATGTTCCCAACTATTCTACCTGGACCAGAAGGCCTAATTTTAGAAACTACAAGAAAACATCAGTAATTCTGGGAAAATGACAATAAATAGATGTGAACTTGCATAGAACATGTAAAAAACACTTCTCCAACTGAGTTGTTCCTGTCGAAAAGATATCTTAGGACCAGGAATTCCTTAATTCGAGTTTAGAGCACATTAAACAGTGTATGAATCATATGTTGTTTCCTTAAAGTAGCCTAGAATGGTAAATGTGTGGAATACAAGGCAGAATACACTTGAAATAGAGATATAAACACATTTAGCAGCTGTGGAAATCCTTACACTTCACTGAAATGTATCATTAAACTCTTTTACATAGGTGACAGAAAATGTTCCAGAGCTTTTCAGGTTCATAAAAGTGTTTAAGTAGTTGTTTGTCCATTTTCCCAATGTTTATACCTGGACAAGAAGGCCGAATGTTAGAAACTACAAGAAAACATCAGTAATTCTGGGAAAATGACAATAAATAGAATAGAACTTGCATAGAACATGTACAAAACACTTCTCCAACTGAGTTGTTCATGTTAAAAAGCTATCTTAGATCCAGGAATTCCTTTATTCGCGTTTAGAGCACATTAAACAGTGTATGAATCATATGTTGTTTCCTTAAAGTAGCCTAGAATTGTAAATGTGTGGAATACAAGGCAGAATACACTTGAAATAGAGATATAAACACATTTAGCAGCTGTGGAAATCCTTACACTTCACTGAAATGTATCATTAAACTCTTTTACATAGGTGAGAGTAAATGTTCCCGAGCTTTTCAGGTTCATAAAAGTGTTTAAGTAGTTGTTTGTCCATGTTCCCAATATTTATACCTGGACAAGAAGGCCGAATGTTAGAAACTACAAGAAAACATCAGTAATTCTGGGAAAATGACAATAAATAGATGAGAACTTGCATAGAACATGTACAAAACACTTCTCCAACTGATTTGTTTAGGTAGTTGTTTGTCCATGTTTCTAACGTTTATACCTGGACAAGAAGGCCTAATGTTAGAAACTACAAGAAAACATCAGTAATTCTGGGAAAATGACAATAAATAGATGAGAACTCATATAGACCATGTATAAAACACTTCTCCAACTGAGTGGTTCATGTAGAAAAGGTATCTTAGATCCAGGAATTCCTTAATTCGCGTTTAGAGCACATTAAACAGTGTATGAATCCTATGTTGTTTCCTTAAAGTAGCCTAGAATAGGAAATTTGTGAAATACAAGGGAGAATACACTTGAAATAGAGATATAAACACATTTAGCAGCTTTGGAAAGCCTTACACTTCACTGAAATGTATCATTAAACTCTTTTATATAGGTGAGAGACAAAATTCACGAGCTTTTCAGGTTCATAACAGTGTTTAGGTAGTTGTTTGTCCATGTTCCCAATGTTTATACCTGGACAAGAAGGCCGAATGTTAGAAACTACAAGAAAACATGAGTAATTCTGAGAAAATGACAATAAATAGATGAGAACTTGCATAGAACATGTACAAAACACTTCTCCAACTGAGTTGTTCCTGTAGAAAAGATATCTTAGGTCCAGGAATTCCTTAATTCGCGTTTAGAGCACATTAAACACTGTATGAATCCTATGTTGTTTCCTTAAAGCACCTAGAATGGTAAATGTGTGAAATACAAGGCAGAATACACTTGGAATAGAGATATAAACACATTTAGCAGCTGTGGAAAGCCTTACACTTCACTGATATGTATCATTAAACTCTTTTACATAGGTGAGAGACAAACTTCACGAGCTTTTCAGGTTCATAACAGTGTTTAGGTAGTTGTTTGTCCATGTTCCCAATGTTTATACCTGGACAAGAAGGCCGAATGTTAGAAACTACAAGAAAACATCAGTAATTCTGGGAAAATGACAATAAATAGATGAGAACTCGCATAGATCATGTATAAAACTTTTCTCCGACTGAGTTGTTCCCGTGGAAAAGATTTCTTAGGTCCAGGAATTCCTAAATTCGGGTTTCGAGCACATTAAACAGTGTATGAATCCTATGTTGTTTCCTTAACGTACCTAGAATTGTAAATGTGTGAAATACAAGGCAGAATACACTTGAAATAGAGATATAAACACATTTAGCAGCTGTGTAAAGCCTTACACTTCACTGAAATGTATCATTAAACTGTATAACATAGGTGAGAGACAATGTTCATGAGCTTTTCAGGTTCATAACAGTGTTTAGGTAGTTGTTTTTCCATGCTCCCAATGTTTATACCTGGACAAGAAGGCCGAATGTTAGAAACTACAAGAAAACATCAGTAATTCTGGAAAAATGACAATAAATGTATGAGAACTCGCATAGAACATATAAAAAACTTTTCTCCGACTGAGTTGTTCCTGTATAAAAGATATCTTAGGTCCAGGAAGTCCTAAATTCGGGTTTTGAGTACATTAAACTGTGTATGAATCCTATGTTGTTTCCTTAAAGTACTTAGAATGGTAAATGTGTGAAAAACAAGGCAGAATACACTTGAAATAGATATATAAACAGATTTAGTAGCTTTGGATAGCCTTACACTACACTGAAATGTATCATTAAACTCAATAACATAGGTGAGAGACAATGTTCCAGAGCTTTTCAGGTTCATAACACTGTTTAGGTAGTTGTTTGTCCATGTTCCCAACTATTCTACCTGGATCAGAAGGCCTAATTTTAGAAACTATAAGAAAACATCAGTAATTCTGGGAAAATGACAATAAATAGATGTGAACTTGCATAGAACATGTAAAAAACACTTCTCCAACTGAGTTGTTCCTGTCGAAAAGATATCTTAGGACCAGGAATTCCTTAATTCGAGTTTAGAGCACATTAAACAGTGTATGAATCATATGTTGTTTCCTTAAAGTAGCCTAGAATGGTAAATGTGTGGAATACAAGGCAGAATACACTTGAAATAGAGATATAAACACATTTAGCAGCTGTGGAAATCCTTACACTTCACTGAAATGTATCATTAAACTCTTTTACATAGGTGAGAGAAAATGTTCCAGAGCTTTTCAGGTTCATAAAAGTGTTTAAGTAGTTGTTTGTCCATTTTCCCAATGTTTATACCTGGACAAGAAGGCCGAATGTTAGAAACTACAAGAAAACATCAGTAATTCTGGGAAAATGACAATAAATAGAATAGAACTTGCATAGAACATGTACAAAACACTTCTCCAACTGAGTTGTTCATGTAAAAAAGGTATCTTAGATCCAGGAATTCCTTTATTCGCGTTTAGAGCACATTAAACAGTGTATGAATCATATGTTGTTTCCTTAAAGTAGCCTAGAATTGTAAATGTGTGGAATACAAGGCAGAATACACTTGAAATAGAGATATAAACACATTTAGCAGCTGTGGAAATCCTTACACTTCACTGAAATGTATCATTAAACTCTTTTACATAGGTGAGAGAAAATGTTCCAGAGCTTTTCAGGTTCATAAAAGTTTTTAAGTAGTTGTTTGTCCATGTTCCCAATGTTTATACCTGGACAAGAAGGCCGAATGTTAGAAACTACAAGAAAACATCAGTAATTCTGGGAAAATGACAATAAATAGATGAGAACTCATATAGACCATGTATAAAACACTTCTCCAACTGATTTGTTTAGGTAGTTGTTTGTCCATGTTTCTAACGTTTATACCTGGACAAGAAGGCCTAATGTTAGAAACTACAAGAAAACATCAGTAATTCTGGGAAAATGACAATAAATAGATGAGAACTCATATAGACCATGTATAAAACACTTCTCCAACTGAGTGGTTCATGTAGAAAAGGTATCTTAGATCCAGGAATTCCTTAATTCGCGTTTAGAGCACATTAAACAGTGTATGAATCCTATGTTGTTTCCTTAAAGTAGCCTAGAATGGGAAATTTGTGAAATACAAGGGAGAATACACTTGAAATAGAGATATAAACACATTTAGCAGCTTTGGAAAGCCTTACACTTCACTGAAATGTATCATTAAACTCTTTTACATAGGTGAGAGACAAAATTCACGAGCTTTTCAGGTTCATAACAGTGTTTAGGTAGTTGTTTGTCCATGTTCCCAATGTTTATACCTGGACAAGAAGGCCGAATGTTAGAAACTACAAGAAAACATGAGTAATTCTGAGAAAATGACAATAAATAGATGAGAACTTGCATAGAACATGTACAAAACACTTCTCCAACTGAGTTGTTCCTGTAGAAAAGATATCTTAGGTCCAGGAATTCCTTAATTCGCGTTTAGAGCACATTAAACAGTGTATGAATCCTATGTTGTTTCCTTAAAGCACCTAGAATGGTAAATGTGTGAAATACAAGGCAGAATACACTTGGAATAGAGATATAAACACATTTAGCAGCTGTGGAAAGCCTTACACTTCACTGAAATGTATCATTAAACTCTTTTACATAGGTGAGAGACAAACTTCACGAGCTTTTCAGGTTCATAACAGTGTTTAGGTAGTTGTTTGTCCATGTTCCCAATGTTTATACCTGGACAAGAAGGCCGAATGTTAGAAACTACAAGAAAACATCAGTAATTCTGGGAAAATGACAATAAATAGATGAGAACTCGCATAGATCATGTATAAAACTTTTCTCCGACTGAGTTGTTCCTGTAGAAAAGATTTCTTAGGTCCAGGAATTCCTAAATTCGGGTTTCGAGCACATTAAACAGTTTAGGAATCCTATGTTGTTTCCTTAAAGTACATAGAATGGTAAATGTGTGAAATACAAGGCAGAATACACTTGAAATAGAGATATAAACACATTTAGCAGCTGTGGAAAGCCTTACACTTCACTGAAATGTATCATTAAACTGTATAACATAGGTGAGAGACAAACTTCACGCGCTTTTCAGGTTCATAACAGTGTTTAGGTAGTTGTTTGTCCATGTTCCCAATGTTTATACCTGGAAAAGAAGGCCGAATGTTAGAAACTACAAGAAAACATCAGTAATTCTAGGAAAATGACAATAAATAGATAAGAACTCATATAGACAATGTATAAAACACTTCTCCAACTGAGTTGTTTAGGTAGTTGTTTGTCCATATTCCTAACGTTTATACCTGGACAAGAAGGCCGAATGTTAGAAACTACAAGAAAACATCAGTAATTCTGGGAAAAATACAATAAATAGATGAGAACTCGCATAGATCATGTATAAAACTTTTCTCCGACTGAGTTGTACCCGTAGAAAAGATTTCTTAGGTCCAGGAATTCCTAAATTCGGGTTTCGAGCACATTAAACAGTGTATGAATCCTATGTTGTTTCCTTAACGTACCTAGAATGGTAAATGTGTGAAATACAAGGCAGAATACACTTGAAATAGAGAAATAAACACATTTAGCAGCTGTGGAAAGCCTTACACTTCACTGAAATGTATCATTAAACTGTATAACATAGGTGAGAGACAATGTTCATGAGCTTTTCACGTTCATAACAGTGTTTAGGTAGTTGTTTTTCCATGTTCCCAATGTTTATACCTGGACAAGAAGGCCGAATGTTAGAAACTACAAGAAAACATCAGTAATTCTGGAAAAATGACAATAAACGTATGAGAACTCGCATAGAACATATATAAAACTTTTCTCCGACTGAGTTTTTCCTGTATAAAAGATATCTTAGGTCCAGGAAGTCCTAAATTCGGGTTTCGAGGACATTAAACTGTGTATGAATCCTATGTTGTTTCCTTAAAGTACTTCGAATGGTAAATGTGTGAAAAACAAGGCAGAATACACTTGAAATAGATATATAAACAGATTTAGTAGCTTTGGATAGCCTTACACTACACTGAAATGTATCATTAAACTCAATAACATAGGTGAGAGACAATGTTCCAGAGTTTTTCAGGTTCATAACACTGTTTAGGTAGTTGTTTGTCCATGTTCCCAACTATTCTACCTGGACCAGAAGGCCTAATTTTGGAAACTACAAGAAAACATCAGTAATTCTGGGAAAATGACAATAAATAGATGTGAACTTGCATAGAACATGTAAAAAACACTTCTCCAACTGAGTTGTTCCTGTGGAAAAGATATCTTAGGACCAGGAATTCCTTAATTCGAGTTTAGAGCACATTAAACAGTGTATGAATCATATGTTGTTTCCTTAAAGTAGCCTAGAATGGTAAATGTGTGGAATACAAGGCAGAATACACTTGAAATAGAGATATAAACACATTTAGCAGCTGTGGAAAGCCTTACACTTCACTGAAATGTATCATTAAACTCTTTTACATAGGTGAGAGAAAATGTTCCAGAGCTTTTCAGGTTCATAAAAGTGTTTAAGTAGTTGTTTGTCCATTTTCCCAATGTTTATACCTGGACAAGAAGGCCGAATGTTAGAAACTACAAGAAAACATGAGTAATTCTGAGAAATTGACAATAAATAGAATAGAACTTGCATAGAACATGTACAAAACACTTCTCCAACTGAGTTGTTCATGTAAAAAAGGTATCTTAGATCAAGGAATTCCTTTATTCGCGTTTAGAGCACATTAAACAGTGTATGAATCCTATGTTGTTTCCTTAAAGTAGCCTAGAATGGTAAATGTGTGGAATACAAGGCAGAATACACTTGAAATAGAGATATAAACACAATTAGGAGTTGTGCAAAGCCTTACACTTCACTGAAATGTATCATTAAACTCTTTTACATAGGTGAGAGACAAAATTCACGAGCTTTTCAGGTTCATAACAGTGTTTAGGTAGTTGTTTGTCCATGTTCCCAATGTTTATACCTGGACAAGAAGGCCGAATGTTAGAAACTACAAGAAAACATGAGTAATTCTGAGAAAATGACAATAAATAGATGAGAACTTGCATAGAACATGTACAAAACACTTCTCCAACTGAGTTGTTCATGTAAAAAAGATATCTTAGGTCCAGGAATTCCTTAATTCGCGTTTAGAGCATATTAAACAGTGTATGAATCCTACGTTGTTTTCTTAAAGTAGCCTAGAATTGGAAATTTGTGAAATACAAGGGAGAATTCACTTGAAATAGAGATATAAACACATTTAGCAGCTGTGGAAAGCCTTACACTTCACTGAAATGTATTATTAAACTCTTTGACATAGGTGAGAGACAAACTTCACGAGCTTTTCAGGTTCATAACAGTGTTTAGGTAGTTGTTTGTCCATGTTCCCAATGTTTATACCTGGACAAGAAGGTCGAATGTTAGAAACTACAAGAAAACATCAGTAATTCTGGGAAAATGACAATAAATAGATGAGAACTCATATAGACCATGTATAAAACACTTCTCCAACTGAGTTGTTCACGTAGTAAAATATCTTAGATCCAGGAATTCCTCAATGCGCGTTTAGAGCACATTAAACAGTGTATGATTCCTATGTTGTTTGCTTAAAGTACCTAGAATGGTAAATGTGTGAAATACAAGGCAGAATACACTTGAAATAGTGATATAAACACATTTAGCAGCTGTGGAAATCCTTACACTTCACTGAAATGTATCATTAAACTCTTTTACATAGGTGAGAGAAAATGTTCCCGAGCTTTTCAGGTTCATAAAAGTGTTTAAGTAGTTGTTTGTCCATGTTCCCAATGTTTATACCTGGACAAGAAGGCCGAATGTTAGAAACTACAAGAAAACATCAGTAATTCTGGGAAAATGACAATAAATAGATGAGAACTCATATAGACCATGTATAAAACACTTCTCCAACTGATGTGTTTAGGTAGTTGTTTGTCCATGTTTCTAACGTTTATACCTGGACAAGAAGGCCTAATGTTAGAAACTACAAGAAAACATCAGTAATTCTGGGAAAATGACAATAAATAGATGAGAACTGATATAGACCATGTATAAAACACTTCTCCAACTGAGTTGTTCATGTAGAAAAGGTATCTTAGATCCAGGAATTCCTTAATTCGCGTTTAGAGCACATTAAACAGTGTATGAATCCTATGTTGTTTCCTTAAAGTAGCCTAGAATGGTAAATGTGTGGAATACAAGGCAGAATACACTTGAAATAGAGATATAAACACATTTAGCAGCTGTGCAAAGCCTTACACTTCACTGAAATGTATCATTAAACTCTTTTACATAGGTGAGAGACAAACTTCACGAGCTTTTCAGGTTCATAACAGTGTTTAGGTAGTTGTTTGTCCATGTTCCCAATGTTTATACCTGGACAAGAAGGCCGAATGTTAGAAACTACAAGAAAACATCAGTAATTCTGGGAAAATGACAATAAATAGATGAGAACTCGCATAGATCATGTATAAAACTTTTCTCCGACTGAATTGTTCCTGTAGAAAAGATTTCTTAGGTCCAGGAATTCCTAAATTCGGGTTTCAAGCACATTAAACAGTGTATGAATCCTATGTTGTTTCCTTAACGTACCTAGAATGGTAAATGTGTGAAATACAAGGCAGAATACACTTGAAATAGAGAAATAAACACATTTAGCAGCTGTGGAAAGCCTTACACTTCACTGAAATGTATCATTAAACTGTATAACATAGGTGAGAGACAATGTTCATGAGCTTTTCACGTTCATAACAGTGTTTAGGTAGTTGTTTTTCCATGTTCCCAATGTTTATACCTGGACAAGAAGGCCGAATGTTAGAAACTACAAGAAAACATCAGTAATTCTGGAAAAATGACAATAAACGTATGAGAACTCGCATAGAACATATATAAAACTTTTCTCCGACTGAGTTGTTCCTGTATAAAAGATATCTTAGGTCCAGGAAGTCCTAAATTCGGGTTTCGAGGACATTAAACTGTGTATGAATCCTATGTTGTTTCCTTAAAGTACTTCGAATGGTAAATGTGTGAAAAACAAGGCAGAATACACTTGAAATAGATATATAAACAGATTTAGTAGCTTTGGATAGCCTTACACTACACTGAAATGTATCATTAAACTCAATAACATAGGTGAGAGACAATGTTCCAGAGTTTTTCAGGTTCATAACACTGTTTAGGTAGTTGTTTGTCCATGTTCCCAACTATTCTACCTGGACCAGAAGGCCTAATTTTAGAAACTACAAGAAAACATCAGTAATTCTGGGAAAATGACAATAAATAGATGTGAACTTGCATAGAACATGTACAAAACACTTCTCCAACTGAGTTGTTCATGTAAAAAAGGTATCTTAGATCAAGGAATTCCTTTATTCGCGTTTAGAGCACATTAAACAGTGTATGAATCCTATGTTGTTTCCTTAAAGTAGCCTAGAATGGTAAATGTGTGGAATACAAGGCAGAATACACTTGAAATAGAGATATAAACACAATTAGGAGTTGTGCAAAGCCTTACACTTCACTGAAATGTATCATTAAACTCTTTTACATAGGTGAGAGACAACATTCACGAGCTTTTCAGGTTCATAACAGTGTTTAGGTAGTTGTTTGTCCATGTTCCCAATGTTTATACCTGGACAAGAAGGCCGAATGTTAGAAACTACAAGAAAACATGAGTAATTCTGAGAAAATGACAATAAATAGATGAGAACTTGCATAGAACATGTACAAAACACTTCTCCAACTGAGTTGTTCATGTAAAAAGATATCTTAGGTCCAGGAATTCCTTAATTCGCGTTTAGAGCATATTAAACAGTGTATGAATCCTACGTTGTTTTCTTAAAGTAGCCTAGAATTGGAAATTTGTGAAATACAAGGGAGAATTCACTTGAAATAGAGATATAAACACATTTAGCAGCTGTGGAAAGCCTTACACTTCACTGAAATGTATTATTAAACTCTTTGACATAGGTGAGAGACAAACTTCACGAGCTTTTCAGGTTCATAACAGTGTTTAGGTAGTTGTTTGTCCATGTTCCCAATGTTTATACCTGGACAAGAAGGTCGAATGTTAGAAACTACAAGAAAACATCAGTAATTCTGGGAAAATGACAATAAATAGATGAGAACTCATATAGACCATGTATAAAACACTTCTCCAACTGAGTTGTTCACGTAGTAAAATATCTTAGATCCAGGAATTCCTCAATGCGCGTTTAGAGCACATTAAACAGTGTATGATTCCTATGTTGTTTGCTTAAAGTACCTAGAATGGTAAATGTGTGAAATACAAGGCAGAATACACTTGAAATAGTGATATAAACACATTTAGCAGCTGTGGAAATCCTTACACTTCACTGAAATGTATCATTAAACTCTTTTACATAGGTGAGAGAAAATGTTCCCGAGCTTTTCAGGTTCATAAAAGTGTTTAAGTAGTTGTTTGTCCATGTTCCCAATGTTATACCTGGACAAGAAGGCCGAATGTTAGAAACTACAAGAAAACATCAGTAATTCTGGGAAAATGACAATAAATAGATGAGAACTCATATAGACCATGTATAAAACACTTCTCCACCTGATGTGTTTAGGTAGTTGTTTGTCCATGTTTCTAACGTTTATACCTGGACAAGAAGGCCTAATGTTAGAAACTACAAGAAAACATCAGTAATTCTGGGGAAAATGACAATAAATAGATGAGAACTCATATAGACCATGTATAAAACACTTCTCCAACTGAGTTGTTCATGTAGAAAAGGTATCTTAGATCCAGGAATTCCTTAATTCGCGTTTAGAGCACATTAAACAGTGTATGAATCCTATGTTGTTTCCTTAAAGTAGCCTAGAATGGTAAATGTGTGGAATACAAGGCAGAATACACTTGAAATAGAGATATAAACACATTTAGCAGCTGTGCAAAGCCTTACACTTCACTGAAATGTATCATTAAACTCTTTTACATAGGTGAGAGACAAACTTCACGAGCTTTTCAGGTTCATAACAGTGTTTAGGTAGTTGTTTGTCCATGTTCCCAATGTTTATACCTGGACAAGAAGGCCGAATGTTAGAAACTACAAGAAAACATCAGTAATTCTGGGAAAATGACAATAAATAGATGAGAACTCGCATAGATCATGTATAAAACTTTTCTCCGACTGAATTGTTCCTGTAGAAAAGATTTCTTAGGTCCAGGAATTCCTAAATTCGGGTTTCAAGCACATTAAACAGTGTATGAATCCTATGTTGTTTCCTTAACGTACCTAGAATGGTAAATGTGTGAAATACAAGGCAGAATACACTTGAAATAGAGAAATAAACACATTTAGCAGCTGTGGAAAGCCTTACACTTCACTGAAATGTATCATTAAACTGTATAACATAGGTGAGAGACAATGTTCATGAGCTTTTCACGTTCATAACAGTGTTTAGGTAGTTGTTTTTCCATGTTCCCAATGTTTATACCTGGACAAGAAGGCCGAATGTTAGAAACTACAAGAAAACATCAGTAATTCTGGAAAAATGACAATAAACGTATGAGAACTCGCATAGAACATATATAAAACTTTTCTCCGACTGAGTTGTTCCTGTATAAAAGATATCTTAGGTCCAGGAAGTCCTAAATTCGGGTTTCGAGGACATTAAACTGTGTATGAATCCTATGTTGTTTCCTTAAAGTACTTCGAATGGTAAATGTGTGAAAAACAAGGCAGAATACACTTGAAATAGATATATAAACAGATTTAGTAGCTTTGGATAGCCTTACACTACACTGAAATGTATCATTAAACTCAATAACATAGGTGAGAGACAATGTTCCAGAGTTTTTCAGGTTCATAACACTGTTTAGGTAGTTGTTTGTCCATGTTCCCAACTATTCTACCTGGACCAGAAGGCCTAATTTTAGAAACTACAAGAAAACATCAGTAATTCTGGGAAAATGACAATAAATAGATGTGAACTTGCATAGAACATGTACAAAACACTTCTCCAACTGAGTTGTTCATGTAAAAAAGGTATCTTAGATCAAGGAATTCCTTTATTCGCGTTTAGAGCACATTAAACAGTGTATGAATCCTATGTTGTTTCCTTAAAGTAGCCTAGAATGGTAAATGTGTGGAATACAAGGCAGAATACACTTGAAATAGAGATATAAACACAATTAGGAGTTGTGCAAAGCCTTACACTTCACTGAAATGTATCATTAAACTCTTTTACATAGGTGAGAGACAACATTCACGAGCTTTTCAGGTTCATAACAGTGTTTAGGTAGTTGTTTGTCCATGTTCCCAATGTTTATACCTGGACAAGAAGGCCGAATGTTAGAAACTACAAGAAAACATCAGTAATTCTGGAAAAATGACAATAAACGTATGAGAACTCGCATAGAACATATATATAACTTTTCTCCGACTGAGTTGTTCCTGTATAAAAGATATCTTAGGTCCAGGAAGTCCTAAATTCGGGTTTCGAGGACATTAAACTGTGTATGAATCCTATGTTGTTTCCTTAAAGTACTTCGAATGGTAAATGTGTGAAAAACAAGGCAGAATACACTTGAAATAGATATATAAACAGATTTAGTAGCTTTGGATAGCCTTACACTACACTGAAATGTATCATTAAACTCAATAACATAGGTGAGAGACAATGTTCCAGAGTTTTTCAGGTTCATAACACTGTTTAGGTAGTTGTTTGTCCATGTTCCCAACTATTCTACCTGGACCAGAAGGCCTAATTTTAGAAACTACAAGAAAACATCAGTAATTCTGGGAAAATGACAATAAATAGATGTGAACTTGCATAGAACATGTACAAAACACTTCTCCAACTGAGTTGTTCATGTAAAAAAGGTATCTTAGATCAAGGAATTCCTTTATTCGCGTTTAGAGCACATTAAACAGTGTATGAATCCTATGTTGTTTCCTTAAAGTAGCCTAGAATGGTAAATGTGTGGAATACAAGGCAGAATACACTTGAAATAGAGATATAAACACAATTAGAATTGTGCAAAGCCTTACACTTCACTGAAATGTATCATTAAACTCTTTTACATAGGTGAGAGACAACATTCACGAGCTTTTCAGGTTCATAACAGTGTTTAGGTAGTTGTTTGTCCATGTTCCCAATGTTTATACCTGGACAAGAAGGCCGAATGTTAGAAACTACAAGAAAACATGAGTAATTCTGAGAAAATGACAATAAATAGATGAGAACTTGCATAGAACATGTACAAAACACTTCTCCAACTGAGTTGTTCATGTAAAAAAGATATCTTAGGTCCAGGAATTCCTTAATTCGCGTTTAGAGCATATTAAACAGTGTATGAATCCTACGTTGTTTTCTTAAAGTAGCCTAGAATTGGAAATTTGTGAAATACAAGGGAGAATTCACTTGAAATAGAGATATAAACACATTTAGCAGCTGTGGAAAGCCTTACACTTCACTGAAATGTATTATTAAACTCTTTGACATAGGTGAGAGACAAACTTCACGAGCTTTTCAGGTTCATAACAGTGTTTAGGTAGTTGTTTGTCCATGTTCCCAATGTTTATACCTGGACAAGAAGGTCGAATGTTAGAAACTACAAGAAAACATCAGTAATTCTGGGAAAATGACAATAAATAGATGAGAACTCATATAGACCATGTATAAAACACTTCTCCAACTGAGTTGTTCACGTAGTAAAATATCTTAGATCCAGGAATTCCTCAATGCGCGTTTAGAGCACATTAAACAGTGTATGATTCCTATGTTGTTTGCTTAAAGTACCTAGAATGGTAAATGTGTGAAATACAAGGCAGAATACACTTGAAATAGTGATATAAACACATTTAGCAGCTGTGGAAATCCTTACACTTCACTGAAATGTATCATTAAACTCTTTTACATAGGTGAGAGAAAATGTTCCCGAGCTTTTCAGGTTCATAAAAGTGTTTAAGTAGTTGTTTGTCCATGTTCCCAATGTTTATACCTGGACAAGAAGGCCGAATGTTAGAAACTACAAGAAAACATCAGTAATTCTGGGAAAATGACAATAAATAGATGAGAACTCATATAGACCATGTATAAAACACTTCTCCACCTGATGTGTTTAGGTAGTTGTTTGTCCATGTTTCTAACGTTTATACCTGGACAAGAAGGCCTAATGTTAGAAACTACAAGAAAACATCAGTAATTCTGGGAAAATGACAATAAATAGATGAGAACTGATATAGACCATGTATAAAACACTTCTCCAACTGAGTTGTTCATGTAGAAAAGGTATCTTAGATCCAGGAATTCCTTAATTCGCGTTTAGAGCACATTAAACAGTGTATGAATCCTATGTTGTTTCCTTAAAGTAGCCTAGAATGGTAAATGTGTGGAATACAAGGCAGAATACACTTGAAATAGAGATATAAACACATTTAGCAGCTGTGCAAAGCCTTACACTTCACTGAAATGTATCATTAAACTCTTTTACATAGGTGAGAGACAAACTTCACGAGCTTTTCAGGTTCATAACAGTGTTTAGGTAGTTGTTTGTCCATGTTCCCAATGTTTATACCTGGACAAGAAGGCCGAATGTTAGAAACTACAAGAAAACATCAGTAATTCTGGGAAAATGACAATAAATAGATGAGAACTCGCATAGATCATGTATAAAACTTTTCTCCGACTGAATTGTTCCTGTAGAAAAGATTTCTTAGGTCCAGGAATTCCTAAATTCGGGTTTCAAGCACATTAAACAGTGTATGAATCCTATGTTGTTTCCTTAACGTACCTAGAATGGTAAATGTGTGAAATACAAGGCAGAATACACTTGAAATAGAGAAATAAACACATTTAGCAGCTGTGGAAAGCCTTACACTTCACTGAAATGTATCATTAAACTGTATAACATAGGTGAGAGACAATGTTCATGAGCTTTTCACGTTCATAACAGTGTTTAGGTAGTTGTTTTTCCATGTTCCCAATGTTTATACCTGGACAAGAAGGCCGAATGTTAGAAACTACAAGAAAACATCAGTAATTCTGGGAAAATGACAATAAATAGATGAGAACTCATATAGACCATGTATAAAACACTTCTCCAACTGATGTGTTTAGGTAGTTGTTTGTCCATGTTTCTAACGTTTATACCTGGACAAGAAGGCCTAATGTTAGAAACTACAAGAAAACATCAGTAATTCTGGGAAAATGACAATAAATAGATGAGAACTCATATAGACCATGTATAAAACACTTCTCCAACTGAGTTGTTCATGTAGAAAAGGTATCTTAGATCCAGGAATTCCTTAATTCGCGTTTAGAGCACATTAAACAGTGTATGAATCCTATGTTGTTTCCTTAAAGTAGCCTAGAATGGTAAATGTGTGGAATACAAGGCAGAATACACTTGAAATAGAGATATAAACATATTTAGCAGCTGTGGAAAGCCTTACACTTCACTGAAATGTATCATTAAACTCTTTTACATAGGTGAGAGACAAACCTCACGAGCTTTTCAGGTTCATAACAGTGTTTAGGTAGTTGTTTGTCCATGTTCCCAATGTTTATACCTGGACAAGAAGGCCGAATGTTAGAAACTACAAGAAAACATCAGTAATTCTGGGAAAATGACAATAAATAGATGAGAACTCGCATAGATCATGTATAAAACTTTTCTCCGACTGAGTTGTTCCTGTAGAAAAGATTTCTTAGGTCCAGGAATTCCTAAATTCGGGTTTCAAGCACATTAAACAGTTTAGGAATCCTATGTTGTTTCCTTAAAGTACCTAGAATGGTAAATGTGTGAAATACAAGGCAGAATACACTTGAAATAGAGATATAAACACATTTAGCAGCTGTGGAAAGCCTTACACTTCACTGAAATGTATCATTAAACTGTATAACATAGGTGAGAGACAAACTTCACGCGCTTTTCAGGTTCATAACAGTGTTTAGGTAGTTGTTTGTCCATGTTCCCAATGTTTATACCTGGAAAAGAAGGCCGAATGTTAGAAACTACAAGAAAACATCAGTAATTCTGGGAAAATGACAATAAATAGATGAGAACTCATATAGACCATGTATAAAACACTTCTCCAACTGAGTTGTTTAGGTAGTTGTTTGTCCATGTTCCTAACGTTTATACCTGGACAAGAAGGCCGAATGTTAGAAACTACAAGAAAACATCAGTAATTCTGGAAAAATGACAATAAATAGATGAGAACTCGCATAGATCATGTATAAAACTTTTCTCCGACTGAGTTGTTCCTGTAGAAAAGATTTCTTAGGTCCAGGAATTCCTAAATTCGGGTTTCGAGCACATTAAACAGTGTATGAATCCTATGTTGTTTGCTTAAAGTACCTAGTATGGTAAATGTGTGAAATACAAGGCAGAATACACTTGGAATAGAGATATAAACACATTTAGCAGCTGTGGAAAGCCTTACACTTCACTGAAATGTATCATTAAACTGTATAACATAGGTGAGAGACAATGTTCATGAGCTTTTCACGTTCATAACAGTGTTTAGGTAGTTGTTTTTCCATGTTCCCAATGTTTATACCGGGACAAGAAGGCCGAATGTTAGAAACTACAAGAAAACATCAGTAATTCTGGAAAAATGACAATAAACGTATGAGAACTCGCATAGAACATATATAAAACTTTTCTCCGACTGAGTTGTTCCTGTATAAAAGATATCTTAGGTCCAGGAAGTCCTAAATTCGGGTTTCGAGGACATTAAACTGTGTATGAATCCTATGTTGTTTCCTTAAAGTACTTCGAATGGTAAATGTGTGAAAAACAAGGCAGAATACACTTGAAATAGATATATAAACAGATTTAGTAGCTTTGGATAGCCTTACACTACACTGAAATGTATCATTAAACTCAATAACATAGGTGAGAGACAATGTTCCAGAGCTTTTCAGGTTCATAACACTGTTTAGGTAGTTGTTTGTCCATGTTCCCAACTATTCTACCTGGACCAGAAGGCCTAATTTTAGAAACTACAAGAAAACATCAGTAACTCTGGGAAAATGACAATAAATAGATGTGAACTTGCATAGAACATGTAAAAAACACTTCTCCAACTGAGTTGTTCCTGTCGAAAAGATATCTTAGGACCAGGAATTCCTTAATTCGAGTTTAGAGCACATTAAACAGTGTATGAATCATATGTTGTTTCCTTAAAGTAGCCTAGAATGGTAAATGTGTGGAATACAAGGCAGAATACACTTGAAATAGAGATATAAACACATTTAGCAGCTGTGGAAAGCCTTACACTTCACTGAAATGTATCATTAAACTCTTTTACATCGGTGAGAGAAAATGTTCCAGAGCTTTTCAGGTTCATAAAAGTGTTTAAGTAGTTGTTTGTCCATTTTGCCAATGTTTATACCTGGACAAGAAGGCCGAATGTTAGAAAATACAAGAAAACATGAGTAATTCTGAGAAATTGACAATAAATAGAATAGAACTTGCATAGAACATGTACAAAACACTTCTCCAACTGAGTTGTTCATGTAAAAAAGGTATCTTAGATCCAGGAATTCCTTTATTCGCGTTTAGAGCACATTAAACAGTGTATGAATCCTATGTTGTTTCCTTAAAGTAGCCTAGAATGGTAAATGTGGGGAATACAAGGCAGAATACACTTGAAATAGAGATATAAACACAATTAGGAGCTGTGCAAAGCCTTACACTTCACTGAAATGTATCATTAAACTCTTTTACATAGGTGAGAGACAAAATTCACGAGCTTTTCAGGTTCATAACAGTGTTTAGGTAGTTGTTTGTCCATGTTCCCAATGTTTATACCTGGACAAGAAGGTCGAATGTTAGAAACTACAAGAAAACATCAGTAATTCTGGGAGAATGACAATAAATAGATGAGAACTCATATAGACCATGTATAAAACACTTCTCCAACTGAGTTGTTCACGTAGTAAAAGTATCTTAGATCCAGGAATTCCTCAATGCGCGTTTAGAGCACATTAAACAGTATATGATTCCTATGTTGTTTGCTAAAAGTACCTAGAATGGTAAATGTGTGAAATACAAGGCAGAATACACTTGAAATAGAGATATAAACACATTTAGCAGCTGTGGAAAGCCTTACACTTCACTGAAATGTATCATTAAACTCTTTTACATAGGTGAGAGACAAAATTCACGAGCTTTTCAGGTTCATAACAGTGTTTAGGTAGTTGTTTGTCCATGTTCCCAATGTTTATACCTGGACAAGAAGGCCGAATGTTAGAAACTACAAGAAAACATGAGTAATTCTGAGAAAATGACAATAAATAGATGAGAACTTGCATAGAACATGTACAAAACACTTCTCCAACTGAGTTGTTTAGGTAGTTGTTTGTCCATGTTCCTAACGTTTATACCTGGACAAGAAGGCCTAATGTTAGAAACTACAAGAAAACATCAGTAATTCTGGGAAAATGACAATACATTGATGAGAACTCATATAAACCATGTATAAAACACTTCTCCAACTGAGTTGTTCATGTAGAAAAGGTATCTTAGGTCCAGGAATTCCTTAATTCGTGTTTAGAGCACATTAAACAGTGTATGAATCCTATGTTGTTTCCTTAAAGTACCTAGAATGGTAAATGTGTGAAATACAAGGCAGAATACACTTGGAATAGAGATATAAACACATTTAGCAGCTGTGGAAAGCCTTACACTTCACTGAAATGTATCATTAAACTCTTTTACATAGGTGAGAGACAAAATTCACGAGCTTTTCAGGTTCATAACAGTGTTTAGGTAGTTGTTTGTCCATGTTCCCAATGTTTATACCTGGACAAGAAGGCCGAATGTTAGAAACTACAAGAAAACATCAGTAATTCTGGGAAAATGACAATAAATAGATGAGAACTCGCATAGATCATGTATAAAACTTTTCTCCGACTGAATTGTTCCTGTAGAAAAGATTTCTTAGGTCCAGGAATTCCTAAATTCGGGTTTCGAGCACATTAAACAGTGTATGAATCCTATGTTGTTTCCTTAAAGTAGCCTAGAATGGTAAATGTGTGGAATACAAGGCAGAATACACTTGAAATAGAGATATAAACACATTTAGCAGCTGTGCAAAGCCTTACACTTCACTGAAATGTATCAATAAACTCTTTTACATAGGTGAGAGACAAACTTCACGAGCTTTTCAGGTTCATAACAGTGTTTAGGTAGTTGTTTGTCCATGTTCCCAATGTTTATACCTGGACAAGAAGGCCGAATGTTAGAAACTACAAGAAAACATCAGTAATTCTGGGAAAATGACAATAAATAGATGAGAACTCGCATAGATCATGTATAAAACTTTTCTCCGACTGAATTGTTCCTGTAGAAAAGATTTCTTAGGTCCAGGAATTCCTAAATTCGGGTTTCAAGCACATTAAACAGTGTATGAATCCTATGTTGTTTCCTTAACGTACCTAGAATGGTAAATGTGTGAAATACAAGGCAGAATACACTTGAAATAGAGAAATAAACACATTTAGCAGCTGTGGAAAGCCTTACACTTCACTGAAATGTATCATTAAACTGTATAACATAGGTGAGAGACAATGTTCATGAGCTTTTCACGTTCATAACAGTGTTTAGGTAGTTGTTTTTCCATGTTCCCAATGTTTATACCTGGACAAGAAGGCCGAATGTTAGAAACTACAAGAAAACATCAGTAATTCTGGAAAAATGACAATAAACGTATGAGAACTCGCATAGAACATATATAAAACTTTTCTCCGACTGAGTTGTTCCTGTATAAAAGATATCTTAGGTCCAGGAAGTCCTAAATTCGGGTTTCGAGGACATTAAACTGTGTATGAATCCTATGTTGTTTCCTTAAAGTACTTCGAATGGTAAATGTGTGAAAAACAAGGCAGAATACACTTGAAATAGATATATAAACAGATTTAGTAGCTTTGGATAGCCTTACACTACACTGAAATGTATCATTAAACTCAATAACATAGGTGAGAGACAATGTTCCAGAGTTTTTCAGGTTCATAACACTGTTTAGGTAGTTGTTTGTCCATGTTCCCAACTATTCTACCTGGACCAGAAGGCCTAATTTTAGAAACTACAAGAAAACATCAGTAATTCTGGGAAAATGACAATAAATAGATGTGAACTTGCATAGAACATGTACAAAACACTTCTCCAACTGAGTTGTTCATGTAAAAAAGGTATCTTAGATCAAGGAATTCCTTTATTCGCGTTTAGAGCACATTAAAACAGTGTATGAATCCTATGTTGTTTCCTTAAAGTAGCCTAGAATGGTAAATGTGTGGAATACAAGGCAGAATACACTTGAAATAGAGATATAAACACAATTAGGAGTTGTGCAAAGCCTTACACTTCACTGAAATGTATCATTAAACTCTTTTACATAGGTGAGAGACAACATTCACGAGCTTTTCAGGTTCATAACAGTGTTTAGGTAGTTGTTTGTCCATGTTCCCAATGTTTATACCTGGACAAGAAGGCCGAATGTTAGAAACTACAAGAAAACATCAGTAATTCTGGAAAAATGACAATAAACGTATGAGAACTCGCATAGAACATATATAAAACTTTTCTCCGACTGAGTTGTTCCTGTATAAAAGATATCTTAGGTCCAGGAAGTCCTAAATTCGGGTTTCGAGGACATTAAACTGTGTATGAATCCTATGTTGTTTCCTTAAAGTACTTCGAATGGTAAATGTGTGAAAAACAAGGCAGAATACACTTGAAATAGATATATAAACAGATTTAGTAGCTTTGGATAGCCTTACACTACACTGAAATGTATCATTAAACTCAATAACATAGGTGAGAGACAATGTTCCAGAGTTTTTCAGGTTCATAACACTGTTTAGGTAGTTGTTTGTCCATGTTCCCAACTATTCTACCTGGACCAGAAGGCCTAATTTTAGAAACTACAAGAAAACATCAGTAATTCTGGGAAAATGACAATAAATAGACGTGAACTTGCATAGAACATGTACAAAACACTTCTCCAACTGAGTTGTTCATGTAAAAAAGGTATCTTAGATCAAGGAATTCCTTTATTCGCGTTTAGAGCACATTAAACAGTGTATGAATCCTATGTTGTTTCCTTAAAGTAGCCTAGAATGGTAAATGTGTGGAATACAAGGCAGAATACACTTGAAATAGAGATATAAACACAATTAGAATTGTGCAAAGCCTTACACTTCACTGAAATGTATCATTAAACTCTTTTACATAGGTGAGAGACAACATTCACGAGCTTTTCAGGTTCATAACAGTGTTTAGGTAGTTGTTTGTCCATGTTCCCAATGTTTATACCTGGACAAGAAGGCCGAATGTTAGAAACTACAAGAAAACATGAGTAATTCTGAGAAAATGACAATAAATAGATGAGAACTTGCATAGAACATGTACAAAACACTTCTCCAACTGAGTTGTTCATGTAAAAAAGATATCTTAGGTCCAGGAATTCCTTAATTCGCGTTTAGAGCATATTAAACAGTGTATGAATCCTACGTTGTTTTCTTAAAGTAGCCTAGAATTGGAAATTTGTGAAATACAAGGGAGAATTCACTTGAAATAGAGATATAAACACATTTAGCAGCTGTGGAAAGCCTTACACTTCACTGAAATGTATTATTAAACTCTTTGACATAGGTGAGAGACAAACTTCACGAGCTTTTCAGGTTCATAACAGTGTTTAGGTAGTTGTTTGTCCATGTTCCCAATGTTTATACCTGGACAAGAAGGTCGAATGTTAGAAACTACAAGAAAACATCAGTAATTCTGGGAAAATGACAATAAATAGATGAGAACTCATATAGACCATGTATAAAACACTTCTCCAACTGAGTTGTTCACGTAGTAAAATATCTTAGATCCAGGAATTCCTCAATGCGCGTTTAGAGCACATTAAACAGTGTATGATTCCTATGTTGTTTGCTTAAAGTACCTAGAATGGTAAATGTGTGAAATACAAGGCAGAATACACTTGAAATAGTGATATAAACACATTTAGCAGCTGTGGAAATCCTTACACTTCACTGAAATGTATCATTAAACTCTTTTACATAGGTGAGAGAAAATGTTCCCGAGCTTTTCAGGTTCATAAAAGTGTTTAAGTAGTTGTTTGTCCATGTTCCCAATGTTTATACCTGGACAAGAAGGCCGAATGTTAGAAACTACAAGAAAACATCAGTAATTCTGGGAAAATGACAATAAATAGATGAGAACTCATATAGACCATGTATAAAACACTTCTCCACCTGATGTGTTTAGGTAGTTGTTTGTCCATGTTTCTAACGTTTATACCTGGACAAGAAGGCCTAATGTTAGAAACTACAAGAAAACATCAGTAATTCTGGGAAAATGACAATAAATAGATGAGAACTGATATAGACCATGTATAAAACACTTCTCCAACTGAGTTGTTCATGTAGAAAAGGTATCTTAGATCCAGGAATTCCTTAATTCGCGTTTAGAGCACATTAAACAGTGTATGAATCCTATGTTGTTTCCTTAAAGTAGCCTAGAATGGTAAATGTGTGGAATACAAGGCAGAATACACTTGAAATAGAGATATAAACACATTTAGCAGCTGTGCAAAGCCTTACACTTCACTGAAATGTATCATTAAACTCTTTTACATAGGTGAGAGACAAACTTCACGAGCTTTTCAGGTTCATAACAGTGTTTAGGTAGTTGTTTGTCCATGTTCCCAATGTTTATACCTGGACAAGAAGGCCGAATGTTAGAAACTACAAGAAAACATCAGTAATTCTGGGAAAATGACAATAAATAGATGAGAACTCGCATAGATCATGTATAAAACTTTTCTCCGACTGAATTGTTCCTGTAGAAAAGATTTCTTAGGTCCAGGAATTCCTAAATTCGGGTTTCAAGCACATTAAACAGTGTATGAATCCTATGTTGTTTCCTTAACGTACCTAGAATGGTAAATGTGTGAAATACAAGGCAGAATACACTTGAAATAGAGAAATAAACACATTTAGCAGCTGTGGAAAGCCTTACACTTCACTGAAATGTATCATTAAACTGTATAACATAGGTGAGAGACAATGTTCATGAGCTTTTCACGTTCATAACAGTGTTTAGGTAGTTGTTTTTCCATGTTCCCAATGTTTATACCTGGACAAGAAGGCCGAATGTTAGAAACTACAAGAAAACATCAGTAATTCTGGAAAAATGACAATAAACGTATGAGAACTCGCATAGAACATATATAAAACTTTTCTCCGACTGAGTTGTTCCTGTATAAAAGATATCTTAGGTCCAGGAAGTCCTAAATTCGGGTTTCGAGGACATTAAACTGTGTATGAATCCTATGTTGTTTCCTTAAAGTACTTCGAATGGTAAATGTGTGAAAAACAAGGCAGAATACACTTGAAATAGATATATAAACAGATTTAGTAGCTTTGGATAGCCTTACACTACACTGAAATGTATCATTAAACTCAATAACATAGGTGAGAGACAATGTTCCAGAGTTTTTCAGGTTCATAACACTGTTTAGGTAGTTGTTTGTCCATGTTCCCAACTATTCTACCTGGACCAGAAGGCCTAATTTTAGAAACTACAAGAAAACATCAGTAATTCTGGGAAAATGACAATAAATAGATGTGAACTTGCATAGAACATGTAAAAAACACTTCTCCAACTGAGTTGTTCCTGTCGAAAAGATATCTTAGGACCAGGAATTCCTTTATTCGCGTTTAGAGCACATTAAACAGTGTATGAATCCTATGTTGTTTCCTTAAAGTAGCCTAGAATGGTAAATGTGTGGAATACAAGGCAGAATACACTTGAAATAGAGATATAAACACAATTAGGAGCTGTGCAAAGCCTTACACTTCACTGAAATGTATCATTAAACTCTTTTACATAGGTGAGAGACAAAATTCACGAGCTTTTCAGGTTCATAACAGTGTTTAGGTAGTTGTTTGTCCATGTTCCCAATGTTTATACCTGGACAAGAAGGCCGAATGTTAGAAACTACAAGAAAACATGAGTAATTCTGAGAAAATGACAATAAATAGATGAGAACTTGCATAGAACATGTACAAAACACTTCTCCAACTGAGTTGTTCATGTAAAAAAGATATCTTAGGTCCAGGAATTCCTTAATTCGCGTTTAGAGCACATTAAACAGTGTATGAATCCTACGTTGTTTTCTTAAAGTAGGCTAGAATTGGAAATTTGTGAAATACAAGGGAGAATTCACTTGAAATAGAGATATAAACACATTTAGCAGCTGTGGAGAGCCTTACACTTCACTGAAATGTATTATTAAACTCTTTGACATAGGTGAGAGACAAACTTCACGAGCTTTTCAGGTTCATAACAGTGTTTAGGTAGTTGTTTGTCGATGTTCCCAATGTTTATACCTGGACAAGAAGGTCGAATGTTAGAAACTACAAGAAAACATCAGTAATTCTGGGAAAATGACAATAAATAGATGAGAACTCATATAGACCATGTATAAAACACTTCTCCAACTGATGTGTTTAGGTAGTTGTTTGTCCATGTTTCTAACGTTTATACCTGGACAAGAAGGCCTAATGTTAGAAACTACAAGAAAACATCAGTAATTCTGGGAAAATGACAATAAATAGATGAGAACTCATATAGACCATGTATAAAACACTTCTCCAACTGAGTTGTTCATGTAGAAAAGGTATCTTAGATCCAGGAATTCCTTAATTCGCGTTTAGAGCACATTAAACAGTGTATGAATCCTATGTTGTTTCCTTAAAGTAGCCTAGAATGGTAAATGTGTGGAATACAAGGCAGAATACACTTGAAATAGAGATATAAACATATTTAGCAGCTGTGGAAAGCCTTACACTTCACTGAAATGTATCATTAAACTCTTTTACATAGGTGAGAGACAAACCTCACGAGCTTTTCAGGTTCATAACAGTGTTTAGGTAGTTGTTTGTCCATGTTCCCAATGTTTATACCTGGACAAGAAGGCCGAATGTTAGAAACTACAAGAAAACATCAGTAATTCTGGGAAAATGACAATAAATAGATGAGAACTCGCATAGATCATGTATAAAACTTTTCTCCGACTGAGTTGTTCCTGTAGAAAAGATTTCTTAGGTCCAGGAATTCCTAAATTCGGGTTTCAAGCACATTAAACAGTTTAGGAATCCTATGTTGTTTCCTTAAAGTACCTAGAATGGTAAATGTGTGAAATACAAGGCAGAATACACTTGAAATAGAGATATAAACACATTTAGCAGCTGTGGAAAGCCTTACACTTCACTGAAATGTATCATTAAACTGTATAACATAGGTGAGAGACAAACTTCACGCGCTTTTCAGGTTCATAACAGTGTTTAGGTAGTTGTTTGTCCATGTTCCCAATGTTTATACCTGGAAAAGAAGGCCGAATGTTAGAAACTACAAGAAAACATCAGTAATTCTGGGAAAATGACAATAAATAGATGAGAACTCATATAGACCATGTATAAAACACTTCTCCAACTGAGTTGTTTAGGTAGTTGTTTGTCCATGTTCCTAACGTTTATACCTGGACAAGAAGGCCGAATGTTAGAAACTACAAGAAAACATCAGTAATTCTGGAAAAATGACAATAAATAGATGAGAACTCGCATAGATCATGTATAAAACTTTTCTCCGACTGAGTTGTTCCTGTAGAAAAGATTTCTTAGGTCCAGGAATTCCTAAATTCGGGTTTCGAGCACATTAAACAGTGTATGAATCCTATGTTGTTTGCTTAAAGTACCTAGTATGGTAAATGTGTGAAATACAAGGCAGAATACACTTGAAATAGAGATATAAACACATTTAGCAGCTGGGGAAATCCTTACACTTCACTGAAATGTATCATTAAACTCTTTTACATAGGTGAGAGACAAAATTCACGAGCTTTTCAGGTTCATAACAGTGTTTAGGTAGTTGTTTGTCCATGTTCCCAATGTTTATACCTGGACAAGAAGGCCGAATGTTAAAAACTACAAGAAAACATGAGTAATTCTGAGAAATTGACAATAAATAGAATAGAACTTGCATAGAACATGTACAAAACACTTCTCCAACTGAGTTGTTCCTGTAGAAAAAATATCTTAGGTCCAGGAATTCCTTAATTCAGGTTTAGAGCACATTAAACAGTCTATGAATCCTATGTTGTTTCCTTAAAGTAACTAGAATGGTAAATGTGTGAAATACAAGGCAGAATACACTTGGAATAGAGATATAAACACATTTAGCAGCTGTGGAAAGCCTTACACTTCACTGAAATGTATCATTAAACTGTATAACATAGGTGAGAGACAATGTTCATGAGCTTTTCACGTTCATAACAGTGTTTAGGTAGTTGTTTTTCCATGTTCCCAATGTTTATACCTGGACAAGAAGGCCGAATGTTAGAAACTACAAGAAAACATCAGTAATTCTGGAAAAATGACAATAAACGTATGAGAACTCGCATAGAACATATATAAAACTTTTCTCCGACTGAGTTGTTCCTGTATAAAAGATATCTTAGGTCCAGGAAGTCCTAAATTCGGGTTTCGAGGACATTAAACTGTGTATGAATCCTATGTTGTTTCCTTAAAGTACTTCGAATGGTAAATGTGTGAAAAACAAGGCAGAATACACTTGAAATAGATATATAAACAGATTTAGTAGCTTTGGATAGCCTTACACTACACTGAAATGTATCATTAAACTCAATAACATAGGTGAGAGACAATGTTCCAGAGCTTTTCAGGTTCATAACACTGTTTAGGTAGTTGTTTGTCCATGTTCCCAACTATTCTACCTGGACCAGAAGGCCTAATTTTAGAAACTACAAGAAAACATCAGTAACTCTGGGAAAATGACAATAAATAGATGTGAACTTGCATAGAACATGTAAAAAACACTTCTCCAACTGAGTTGTTCCTGTCGAAAAGATATCTTAGGACCAGGAATTCCTTAATTCGAGTTTAGAGCACATTAAACAGTGTATGAATCATATGTTGTTTCCTTAAAGTAGCCTAGAATGGTAAATGTGTGGAATACAAGGCAGAATACACTTGAAATAGAGATATAAACACATTTAGCAGCTGTGGAAAGCCTTACACTTCACTGAAATGTATCATTAAACTCTTTTACATCGGTGAGAGAAAATGTTCCAGAGCTTTTCAGGTTCATAAAAGTGTTTAAGTAGTTGTTTGTCCATTTTGCCAATGTTTATACCTGGACAAGAAGGCCGAATGTTAGAAAATACAAGAAAACATGAGTAATTCTGAGAAATTGACAATAAATAGAATAGAACTTGCATAGAACATGTACAAAACACTTCTCCAACTGAGTTGTTTAGGTAGTTGTTTGTCCATGTTCCTAACGTTTATACCTGGACAAGAAGGCCTAATGTTAGAAACTACAAGAAAACATCAGTAATTCTGGGAAAATGACAATACATTGATGAGAACTCATATAAACCATGTATAAAACACTTCTCCAACTGAGTTGTTCATGTAGAAAAGGTATCTTAGGTCCAGGAATTCCTTAATCGTGTTTAGAGCACATTAAACAGTGTATGAATCCTATGTTGTTTCCTTAAAGTACCTAGAATGGTAAATGTGTGAAATACAAGGCAGAATACACTTGGAATAGAGATATAAACACATTTAGCAGCTGTGGAAAGCCTTACACTTCACTGAAATGTATCATTAAACTCTTTTACATAGGTGAGAGACAAAATTCACGAGCTTTTCAGGTTCATAACAGTGTTTAGGTAGTTGTTTGTCCATGTTCCCAATGTTTATACCTGGACAAGAAGGCCGAATGTTAGAAACTACAAGAAAACATCAGTAATTCTGGGAAAATGACAATAAATAGATGAGAACTCGCATAGATCATGTATAAAACTTTTCTCCGACTGAATTGTTCCTGTAGAAAAGATTTCTTAGGTCCAGGAATTCCTAAATTCGGGTTTCGAGCACATTAAACAGTGTATGAATCCTATGTTGTTTCCTTAAAGTAGCCTAGAATGGTAAATGTGTGTAATACAAGGCAGAATACACTTGAAATAGAGATATAAACACATTTAGCAGCTGTGCAAAGCCTTACACTTCACTGAAATGTATCATTAAACTCTATTACATAGGTGAGAGAAAATGTTCCCGAGCTTTTCAGGTTCATAAAAGTGTTTAGGTAGTTGTTTGTCCATGTTCCCAATGTTTATACCTGGACAAGAAGGCCGAATGTTAGAAACTACAAGAAAACATCAGTAATTCTGGGAAAATGAGAATAAATAGATGATAACTTGTATAGAAGATGTACAAAACACTTCTCTAACTGCGTTGTTCCTGTAGAAAAGATATCTTAGGTCCAGGAATTCCTTACTTCGCGTTTAGAGCACATTAAACAGTGTATGAATCCTATGTTGTTTCCTTAAAGTAGCCTAGAATGGTAAATGTGTGAAATACAAGGCAGAATACACTTGGAATAGAGATATAAACACATTTAGCAGCTGTGGAAAGCCTTACACTTCAATGAAATGTATCATTAAACTCTTTTACATAGGTGAGAGACAAACTTCACGAGCTTTTCAGGTTCATAACAGTGTTTAGGTAGTTGTTTGTCCATGTTCCCAATGTTTATACCTGGACAAGAAGGCCGAATGGTAGAAACTACAAGAAAACATCAGTAATTCTGGGAAAATGACAATAAATAGATGAGAACTCGCATAGATCATGTATAAAACTTTTCTCCGACTGAGTTGTTCCTGTAGAAAAGATTTCTTAGGTCCAGGAATTCCTAAATTCGGGTTTCGAGCACATTAAACAGTGTATGATTCCTATGTTGTTTGCTTAAAGTACCTAGAATGGTATATGTGTGAAATACAAGGCAGACTACATTTGAAAAAGAGATATAAACACATTTAGCAGCTGTGGAAAGCCTTACACTTCACAGAAATGTATCATTAAACTGTATAACCTAGGTGAGAGACAAACTTCACGCGATTTTCAGGTTCATAACAGTGTTTAGGTAGTTGTTTGTCCATGTTCCCAATGTTTATACCTGGAAAAGAAGGCCGAATGTTAGAAACTACAAGAAAACATCAGTAATTCTGGGAAAATGACAATAAATAGATGAGAACTCATATAGACCATGTATAAAACACTTCTCCAACTGAGTTGTTTAGGTAGTTGTTTGTCCATGTTCCTAACGTTTATACCTGGACAAGAAGGCCTAATGTTAGAAACTACAAGAAAACATCAGTAATTCTGGGAAAATGACAATACATTGATGAGAACTCATATAAACCATGTATAAAACACTTCTCCAACTGAGTTGTTCATGTAGAAAAGGTATCTTAGATCCAGGAATTCCTTTATTCGTGTTTAGAGCACATTAAACAGTGTATGAATAATATGTTGTTTTCTTAAAGTAGCCTAGAATGGTAAATGTGTGAAATCCAAGGCAGAATACACTTGGAATAGAGATATAAACACACTTAGCAGCTGTGGAAAGCCTTACACTTCACTGAAATGTATCATTAAACTCTTTTACATAGGTGAGAGACAAACTTCACGAGCTTTTCATGGTTCATAACACTGTTTAGGTAGTTGTTTGTCCATGTTCCCAATGTTTATACCTGGACAAGAAGGCCGAATGTTAGAAACTACAAGAAAACATCAGTAATTCTGGGAAAATTACAATAAATAGATGAGAACTCGCATAGATCATGTATAAAACATTTCTCCGACTGAGTTGTTCCTGTAGAAAAGATTTCTTAGGTCCAGGAATTCCTAAATTCGGGTTTCGAGCACATTAAACAGTGTATGAATCCTATGTTGTTTGCTTAAAGTGCCTAGTATGGTAAATGTGTGAAATACAAGGGAGAATACACTTGAAATAGAGATATAAACACATTTAGCAGCTGTGGAAATCCTTACACTTCACTGAAATGTATCATTAAACTCTTTTACATAGGTGAGAGAAAATGTTCCCGAGCTTTTCAGGTTCATAAACGTGTTTAAGTAGTTTTTTGTCCATGTTCCCAATGTTTATACCTGGACAAGAAGGCCGAATGTTAGAAACTACAAGAAAACATCAGTAATTCTGGGAAAATGACAATAAATAGATGAGAACTCATATAGACCATGTATAAAACACTTCCCCAAATGAGTTGCTTAGGTAGTTGTTTGTCCATGTTCCTAACGTTTATACCTGGACAAGAAGGCCTAATGTTAGAAACTACAAGGAAACATCAGTAATTCTGGGAAAATGACAATACATAGATGAGAACTCATATAGACCATGTATAAAACACTTCTCCAACTGAGTTGTTTAGGTAGTTGTTTGTCCATGTTCCTAACGTTTATACCTGGACAAGAAGGCCTAATGTTAGAAACTACAAGAAAACATCAGTAATTCTGGGAAAATGACAATACATTGATGAGAACTCATATAAACCATGTATAAAACACTTCTCCAACTGAGTTGTTCATGTAGAAAAGGTATCTGAGATCCAGGAATTCCTTAATTCTCGTTTAGAGCACATTAAACAGTGGATGAATCCTATGTTGTTTCCTTAAAGTAGCCTAGAATGGTAAATGTGTGAAATACAAGGCAGAATACATTTGAAATAGAGATATAAACACATTTAGCAGCTGTGGAAAGCCTTACACTTCACTGAAATGTATCATTAAACTCTTTTACATAGGTGAGAGACAAAATTCACGAGCTTTTCAGGTTCATAACAGTGTTTAGGTAGTTGTTTGTCCATGTTCCCAATGTTTATACCTGGACAAGAAGGCCGAATGTTAGAAACTACAAGAAAACATCAGTAATTCTGGAAAAATGACAATAAACGTATGAGAACTCGCATAGAACATATATAAAACTTTTCTCCGACTGAGTTGTTCCTGTATAAAAGATATCTTAGGTCCAGGAAGTCCTAAATTCGGGTTTCGAGGACATTAAACTGTGTATGAATCCTATGTTGTTTCCTTAAAGTACTTCGAATGGTAAATGTGTGAAAAACAAGGCAGAATACACTTGAAATAGATATATAAACAGATTTAGTAGCTTTGGATAGCCTTACACTACACTGAAATGTATCATTAAACTCAATAACATAGGTGAGAGACAATGTTCCAGAGCTTTTCAGGTTCATAACACTGTTTAGGTAGTTGTTTGTCCATGTTCCCAACTATTCTACCTGGACCAGAAGGCCTAATTTTAGAAACTACAAGAAAACATCAGTAACTCTGGGAAAATGACAATAAATAGATGTGAACTTGCATAGAACATGTAAAAAACACTTCTCCAACTGAGTTGTTCCTGTCGAAAAGATATCTTAGGACCAGGAATTCCTTAATTCGAGTTTAGAGCACATTAAACAGTGTATGAATCATATGTTGTTTCCTTAAAGTAGCCTAGAATGGTAAATGTGTGGAATACAAGGCAGAATACACTTGAAATAGAGATATAAACACATTTAGCAGCTGTGGAAAGCCTTACACTTCACTGAAATGTATCATTAAACTCTTTTACATCGGTGAGAGAAAATGTTCCAGAGCTTTTCAGGTTCATAAAAGTGTTTAAGTAGTTGTTTGTCCATTTTCCCAATGTTTATACCTGGACAAGAAGGCCGAATGTTAGAAAATACAAGAAAACATGAGTAATTCTGAGAAATTGACAATAAATAGAATAGAACTTGCATAGAACATGTACAAAACACTTCTCCAACTGAGTTGTTCATGTAAAAAAGGTATCTTAGATCCAGGAATTCCTTTATTCGCGTTTAGAGCACATTAAACAGTGTATGAATCCTATGTTGTTTCCTTAAAGTAGCCTAGAATGGTAAATGTGGGGAATACAAGGCAGAATACACTTGAAATAGAGATATAAACACAATTAGGAGCTGTGCAAAGCCTTACACTTCACTGAAATGTATCATTAAACTCTTTTACATAGGTGAGAGACAAAATTCACGAGCTTTTCAGGTTCATAACAGTGTTTAGGTAGTTGTTTGTCCATGTTCCCAATGTTTATACCTGGACAAGAAGGTCGAATGTTAGAAACTACAAGAAAACATCAGTAATTCTGGGAGAATGACAATAAATAGATGAGAACTCATATAGACCATGTATAAAACACTTCTCCAACTGAGTTGTTCACGTAGTAAAAGTATCTTAGATCCAGGAATTCCTCAATGCGCGTTTAGAGCACATTAAACAGTGTATGATTCCTATGTTGTTTGCTAAAAGTACCTAGAATGGTAAATGTGTGAAATACAAGGCAGAATACACTTGAAATAGAGATATAAACACATTTAGCAGCTGTGGAAAGCCTTACACTTCACTAAAATGTATCATTAAACTCTTTTACATAGGTGAGAGACAAAATTCACGAGCTTTTCAGGTTCATAACAGTGTTTAGGTAGTTGTTTGTCCATGTTCCCAATGTTTATACCTGGACAAGAAGGCCGAATGTTAGAAACTACAAGAAAACATGAGTAATTCTGAGAAAATGACAATAAATAGATGAGAACTTGCATAGAACATGTACAAAACACTTCTCCAACTGAGTTGTTTAGGTAGTTGTTTGTCCATGTTCCTAACGTTTATACCTGGACAAGAAGGCCTAATGTTAGAAACTACAAGAAAACATCAGTAATTCTGGGAAAATGACAATACATTGATGAGAACTCATATAAACCATGTATAAAACACTTCTCCAACTGAGTTGTTCATGTAGAAAAGGTATCTTAGGTCCAGGAATTCCTTAATTCGTGTTTAGAGCACATTAAACAGTGTATGAATCCTATGTTGTTTCCTTAAAGTACCTAGAATGGTAAATGTGTGAAATACAAGGCAGAATACACTTGGAATAGAGATATAAACACATTTAGCAGCTGTGGAAAGCCTTACACTTCACTGAAATGTATCATTAAACTCTTTTACATAGGTGAGAGACAAAATTCACGAGCTTTTCAGGTTCATAACAGTGTTTAGGTAGTTGTTTGTCCATGTTCCCAATGTTTATACCTGGACAAGAAGGCCGAATGTTAGAAACTACAAGAAAACATCAGTAATTCTGGGAAAATGACAATAAATAGATGAGAACTCGCATAGATCATGTATAAAACTTTTCTCCGACTGAATTGTTCCTGTAGAAAAGATTTCTTAGGTCCAGGAATTCCTAAATTCGGGTTTCGAGCACATTAAACAGTGTATGAATCCTATGTTGTTTCCTTAAAGTAGCCTAGAATGGTAAATGTGTGTAATACAAGGCAGAATACACTTGAAATAGAGATATAAACACATTTAGCAGCTGTGCAAAGCCTTACACTTCACTGAAATGTATCATTAAACTCTATTACATAGGTGAGAGAAAATGTTCCCGAGCTTTTCAGGTTCATAAAAGTGTTTAGGTAGTTGTTTGTCCATGTTCCCAATGTTTATACCTGGACAAGAAGGCCGAATGTTAGAAACTACAAGAAAACATCAGTAATTCTGGGAAAATGAGAATAAATAGATGATAACTTGTATAGAAGATGTACAAAACACTTCTCTAACTGCGTTGTTCCTGTAGAAAAGATATCTTAGGTCCAGGAATTCCTTACTTCGCGTTTAGAGCACATTAAACAGTGTATGAATCCTATGTTGTTTCCTTAAAGTAGCCTAGAATGGTAAATGTGTGAAATACAAGGCAGAATACACTTGGAATAGAGATATAAACACATTTAGCAGCTGTGGAAAGCCTTACACTTCAATGAAATGTATCATTAAACTCTTTTACATAGGTGAGAGACAAACTTCACGAGCTTTTCAGGTTCATAACAGTGTTTAGGTAGTTGTTTGTCCATGTTCCCAATGTTTATACCTGGACAAGAAGGCCGAATGGTAGAAACTACAAGAAAACATAAGTAATTCTGGGAAAATGACAATAAATAGATGAGAACTCGCATAGATCATGTATAAAACTTTTCTCCGACTGAGTTGTTCCTGTAGAAAAGATTTCTTAGGTCCAGGAATTCCTAAATTCGGGTTTCGAGCACATTAAACAGTGTATGATTCCTATGTTGTTTGCTTAAAGTACCTAGAATGGTATATGTGTGAAATACAAGGCAGAATACATTTGAAAAAGAGATATAAACACATTTAGCAGCTGTGGAAAGCCTTACACTTCACAGAAATGTATCATTAAACTGTATAACCTAGGTGAGAGACAAACTTCACGCGATTTTCAGGTTCATAACAGTGTTTAGGTAGTTGTTTGTCCATGTTCCCAATGTTTATACCTGGAAAAGAAGGCCGAATGTTAGAAACTACAAGAAAACATCAGTAATTCTGGGAAAATGACAATAAATAGATGAGAACTCATATAGACCATGTATAAAACACTTCTCCAACTGAGTTGTTTAGGTAGTTGTTTGTCCATGTTCCTAACGTTTATACCTGGACAAGAAGGCCTAATGTTAGAAACTACAAGAAAACATCAGTAATTCTGGGAAAATGACAATACATTGATGAGAACTCATATAAACCATGTATAAAACACTTCTCCAACTGAGTTGTTCATGTAGAAAAGGTATCTTAGATCCAGGAATTCCTTTATTCGTGTTTAGAGCATATTAAACAGTGTATGAATAATATGTTGTTTTCTTAAAGTAGCCTAGAATGGTAAATGTGTGAAATCCAAGGCAGAATACACTTGGAATAGAGATATAAACACACTTAGCAGCTGTGGAAAGCCTTACACTTCACTGAAATGTATCATTAAACTCTTTTACATAGGTGAGAGACAAACTTCACGAGCTTTTCATGGTTCATAACACTGTTTAGGTAGTTGTTTGTCCATGTTCCCAATGTTTATACCTGGACAAGAAGGCCGAATGTTAGAAACTACAAGAAAACATCAGTAATTCTGGGAAAATTACAATAAATAGATGAGAACTCGCATAGATCATGTATAAAACATTTCTCCGACTGAGTTGTTCCTGTAGAAAAGATTTCTTAGGTCCAGGAATTCCTAAATTCGGGTTTCGAGCACATTAAACAGTGTATGAATCCTATGTTGTTTGCTTAAAGTGCCTAGTATGGTAAATGTGTGAAATACAAGGGAGAATACACTTGAAATAGAGATATAAACACATTTAGCAGCTGTGGAAATCCTTACACTTCACTGAAATGTATCATTAAACTCTTTTACATAGGTGAGAGAAAATGTTCCCGAGCTTTTCAGGTTCATAAACGTGTTTAAGTAGTTTTTTGTCCATGTTCCCAATGTTTATACCTGGACAAGAAGGCCGAATGTTAGAAACTACAAGAAAACATCAGTAATTCTGGGAAAATGACAATAAATAGATGAGAACTCATATAGACCATGTATAAAACACTTCTCCAAATGAGTTGCTTAGGTAGTTGTTTGTCCATGTTCCTAACGTTTATACCTGGACAAGAAGGCCTAATGTTAGAAACTACAAGGAAACATCAGTAATTCTGGGAAAATGACAATACATAGATGAGAACTCATATAGACCATGTATAAAACACTTCTCCAACTGAGTTGTTTAGGTAGTTGTTTGTCCATGTTCCTAACGTTTATACCTGGACAAGAAGGCCTAATGTTAGAAACTACAAGAAAACATCAGTAATTCTGGGAAAATGACAATACATTGATGAGAACTCATATAAACCATGTATAAAACACTTCTCCAACTGAGTTGTTCATGTAGAAAAGGTATCTGAGATCCAGGAATTCCTTAATTCTCGTTTAGAGCACATTAAACAGTGTATGAATCCTATGTTGTTTCCTTAAAGTAGCCTAGAATGGTAAATGTGTGAAATACAAGGCAGAATACATTTGAAATAGAGATATAAACACATTTAGCAGCTGTGGAAAGCCTTACACTTCACTGAAATGTATCATTAAACTCTTTTACATAGG
Source organism: Pipistrellus nathusii (assembly GCA_963693515.1). Taxonomy (NCBI): domain Eukaryota; kingdom Metazoa; phylum Chordata; class Mammalia; order Chiroptera; family Vespertilionidae; genus Pipistrellus; species Pipistrellus nathusii. The sequence goes on from CAVNZX010000119.1 coordinate 52,091, forward strand.
TGAGAGACAAAATTCACGAGCTTTTCAGGTTCATAACAGTGTTTAGGTAGTTGTTTGTCCATGTTCCCAATGTTTATACCTGGACAAGAAGGCCGAATGTTAGAAACTACAAGAAAACATCAGTAATTCTGGAAAAATGACAATAAACGTATGAGAAGTCGCATAGAACATATATAACACTTTTCTCCGACTGAGTTGTTCCTGTATAAAAGATATCTTAGGTCCAGGAAGTACTAAATTCGGGTTTCGAGGACATTAAACTGTGTATGAATCCTATGTTGTTTCCTTAAAGTACTTCGAATGGTAAATGTGTGAAAAACAAGGCAGAATACACTTGAAATAGATATATAAACAGATTTAGTAGCTTTGGATAGCCTTCTCCAACTGAGTTGTTCATGTAAAAAAGGTATCTTAGATCCAGGAATTCCTTTATTCACGTTTAGAGCACATTAAACAGTGTATGAATCCTATGTTGTTTTCTTAAAGTATCCTAGAATTGGAAATTTGAGAAATACAAGGCAGAATACACTTGAAATAGAGATATAAACACATTTATCAGATGTGGAAAGACTTACACTTCAATGAAATGTATCATTAAACTCTATAACATAGGTGAGAGACAATGTTCCCGAGCTTTTCAGGTTCCTAAAAGTGTTTAAGTAGTTGTTTGTCCATGTTCCCAATGTTTATACCTGGACAAGAAGGCCGAATGCTAGAAACTACAAGAAAACATCAGTAATTCTGGGAAAATGACAATAAATAGAATAGAACTTGCATAGAACATGTACAAAACACTTCTCCAACTGAGTTGTTCCTGTAGAAAAGATATCTTAGGTCCAGGAATTCCTTAATTCGCGTTTAGAGCACATTAAACAGTGTATGAATCCTATGTTGTTTCCTTAAAGTACCTAGAATGGTAAATGTGTGAAATACAAGGCAGAATACACTTGGAATAGAGATATAAACACATTTAGCAGCTGTGGAAAGCCTTACACTTCACTGAAATGTATCATTAAAATCTTTTACATAGGTGAGAGACAAACTTCACGAGCTTTTCAGGTTCATAACAGTGTTTAGGTAGTTGTTTGTCCATGTTCCCAATGTTTATACCTGGACAAGAAGGCCGAATGTTAGAAACTACAAGAAAACATCAGTAATTCTGGGAAAATGACAATAAATACATGAGAACTCATATAGACAATGTATAAAACACTTCTCCAACTGAGTTGTTTAGGTAGTTGTTTGTCCATGTTCCTAACGTTTATACCTGGACAAGAAGGCCTAATGTTAGAAACTACAAGAAAACATCAGTAATTCTGGGAAAATGACAATACATTGATGAGAACTCATATAAACCATGTATAAAACACTTCTCCAACTGAGTTGTTCATGTAGAAAAGGTATCTGAGATCCAGGAATTCCTTAATTCGCGTTTAGAGCACATTAAACAGTGTATGAATCCTATGTTGTTTCCTTAAAGTAGCCTAGAATGGTAAATGTGTGAAATCCAAGGCAGAATACACTTGGAATAGAGATATAAACACATTTAGCAGCTGTGGAAAGCCTTACACTTCAATGAAATGTATCATTAAACTCTTTTACATAGGTGAGAGACAAACTTCACGAGCTTTTCAGGTTCATAACAGTGTTTAGGTAGTTGTTTGACCATGTTCCCAATGTTTATACCTGGACAAGAAGGCCGAATGTTAGAAACTACAAGAAAACATGAGTAATTCTGAGAAAATGACAATAAATAGAATAGAACTTGCATAGAACATGTACAAAACACTTCTCCAACTGAGTTGTTCCTGTAGAAAAGATATCTTAGGTCCAGGAATTCCTTAATTCAGGTTTAGAACACATTAAACAGTCTATGAATCCTATGTTGTTTCCTTAAAGTAAATATAATGGTAAATGTGTGAAATACAAGGCAGAATACACTTGGAATAGAGATATAAACACATTTAGCAGCTGTGGAAAGCCTTACACTTCACTGATATGTATCATTAAACTCTTTTACATAGGTGAGAGACAAACTTCACGAGCTTTTCAGGTTCATAACAGTGTTTAGGTAGTTGTTTGTCCATGTTCCCAATGTTTATACCTGGACAAGAAGGCCGAATGTTAGAAACTACAAGAAAACATCAGTAATTCTGGGAAAATGACAATAAATAGATGAGAACTCGCATAGATCATGTATAAAAGTTTTCTCCGACTGAGTTGTTCCTGTAGAAAAGATTTCTTAGGTCCAGGAATTCCTAAATTCGGGTTTCGAGCACATTAAACAGTGTATGAATCCTATGTTGTTTGCTTAAAGTGCCTAGTATGGTAAATATGTGAAATACAAGGCAGAATACACTTGAAATAGAGATATAAACACATTTAGCAGCTGTGGAAATCCTTACACTTCACTGAAATGTATCATTAAACTCTTTTACATAGGTGAGAGAAAATGTTCCCGAGCTTTTCAGGTTCATAAACGTGTTTAAGTATTTTTCTGTCCATGTTCCCAATGTTTATACCTGGACAAGAAGGCCGAATGTTAGAAACTACAAGAAAACATCAGTAATTCTGGGAAAATGACAATACATAGATGAGAACTCATATAGACCATGTTTAAAACACTTCTCCAACTGAGTTGTTCATGTAGAAAAGGTATCTGAGATCCAGGAATTCCTTAATTCGCGTTTAGAGCACATTAAACAGTGTATGAATCCTATGTTGTTTCCTTAAAGTAGCCTAGAATGGTAAATGTGTGAAACACAAGGCAGAATACACTTGAAATAGAGATATAAACACATTTAGCAGCTGTGGAAAGCCTTACACTTCACTGAAATGTATCATTAAACTCTTTTACATAGGTGAGAGACAAAATTCACGAGCTTTTCAGGTTCAGAACAGTGTTTAGGTAGTTGTTTGTCCATGTTCCCAATGTTTATACCTGGACAAGAAGGCCGAATGTTAGAAACTACAAGAAAACATGAGTATTTCTGAGAAAATGACAATAAATAGATGAGAACTTGCATAGAACATGTACAAAACACTTCTCCAACTGAGTTATTCATGTAGAAAAGGTATCTTAGATGCAGGAATTGCTTAATTCGCGTTTAGAGCACATTAAACAGTGTATGAATCCTCTGTTGTTTCCTTAAAGTAGCCTAGAATGGTAAATGTGTGTAATACAAGGCAGAATACACTTGAAATAGAGATATAAACACATTTAGCAGCTGTGCAAAGCCTTACACTTCACTGAAATGTATCATTAAACTCTATTACATAGGTGAGAGAAAATGTTCCCGAGCTTTTCAGGTTCATAAAAGTGTTTAAGTAGTTGTTTGTCCATGTTCCCAATGTTTATACCTGGACAAGAAGGCCGAATGTTAGAAACTACAAGAAAACATCAGTAATTCTGGGAAAATGAGAATAAATAGAAGAGAACTTGCATAGAACATGTACAAAACACTTCTCCAACTGAGTTGTTCATGTAAAAAAGGTATCTTAGATCCAGGAATTCCTTTATTCTCATTTAGAGCACATTAAACAGTGTATGAATCCTATGTTGTTTCCTTAAAGTAGCCTAGAATGGTAAATGTGTGAAACACAAGGCAGAATACACTTGGAATAGAGATATAAACACATTTAGCAGCTGTGGAAAGCCTTACACTTCAATGAAATGTATCATTAAACTCTTTTACATAGGTGAGAGACAAACTTCACGAGCTTTTCAGGTTCATAACAGTGTTTAGGTAGTTGTTTGTCCATGTTCCCAATGTTTATACCTGGACAAGAAGGCCGAATGTTAGAAACTACAAGAAAACATCAGTAATTCTGGGAAAATGACAATAAATAGATGAGAACTCGCATAGATCATGTATAAAACTTTTCTCCGACTGAGTTGTTCCTGTAGAAAGATTTCTTAGGTCCAGGAATTCCTAAATTCGGGTTTCGAGCACATTAAACAGTGTATGAATCCTATGTTGTTTGCTTAAAGTACCTAGAATGGTAAATTTGTGAAATACAAGGCAGAATACACTTGAAATAGAGATATAAACACATTTAGCAGCTGTGGAAATCCTTACACTTCACTGAAATGTATCATTAAATTCCTTTACAAGGGTAGAGAAAATGTTCCCGAGCTTTTCAGGTTCATAAAAGTGTTTAAGTAGTTTTTTGTCCATGTTCCCAATGTTTATACCGGGACAAGAAGGCCGAATGTTAGAAACTACAAGAAAACATCAGTAATTCTGGGAAAATGACAATAAATAGATGAGAACTCATATAGAATATGTATAAAACACTTCTCCAACTGAGTTGTTCACGTAGTAAAAGTATCTTAGATCCAGGAATTCCTTAATTCGAGTTTAGAGCACATTAAACAGTGTATGAATCCTATGTTGTTTCCTTAAAGTAGCCTAGAATGGGAAATGTGTGAAATACAAGGCAGAATACAATTGCAATAGAGATATAAACACATTTAGCAGCTGTGGAAAGCCTTACACTTCAATGAAATGTATCATTAAACTCTTTTACATAGGTGAGAGACAAAATTCACGAGCTTTTCAGGTTCATAACAGTGTTTAGGTAGTTGTTTGTCCATGTTCCCAATGTTTATACCTGGAAAAGAAGGCCGAATGTTAGAAACTACAAGAAAACATCAGTAATTCTGGGAAAATGACAATAAATAGATGAGAACTCATATAGACCATGTATAAAACACTTCTCCAACTGAGTTGTTTAGGTAGTTGTTTGTCCATGTTCCTAACGTTTATACCTGGACAAGAAGGCCGAATGTTAGAAACTACAAGAAAACATCAGTAATTCTGAGAAAATGACAATAAATGTATGAGAACTCGTATATAACATATATAAAACTTTTCTCCGACTGAGTTGTTCCTATATACAAGATATCTTAGGTCCAGGAAGTCCTAAATTCGGGTTTCGAGGACATTAAACTGTGTATGAATCCTATGTTGTTTCCTTAAAGTACTTAGAATGGTAAATGTGTGAAAAACAAGGCAGAATACACTTGAAATAGATATATACAGATTTAGTAGCTTTGGATAGCCTTACACTACACTGAAATGTATCATTAAACTCAATAACATAGGTGAGAGACAATGTTCCCGAGATTTTCAGGTTCATAACACTGTTTAGGTAGTTGTTTGTCCATGTTCCCAACTATTCTACCTGGACCAGAAGGCCTTATTTTAGAAACTACAAGAAAACATCAGTAATTCTGGGAAAATGACAATAAATAGATGAGAACTCATATAGACCATGTATAAAACACTTCTCCAACTGAGTTGTTCCTGTCGAAAAGATATCTTAGGAACAGGAATTACTTAATTAGAGTTTAGAGCACATTAAACAGTGTATGAATCATATGTTGTTTCCTTAAAGTAGCCTAGAATGGTAAATGTGTGGAATACAAGGCAGAATACACTTGAAAAAGAGATATAAACACATTTAGCAGCTGTGGAAATCCTTACACTTCACTGAAATGTATCATTAAACTCTTTTACATAGGTGAGAGAAAATGTTCCCGAGCTTTTCAGGTTCATAAAAGTGTTTAAGTAGTTCTTTGTCCATGTTCCCAATGTTTATACCTGGACAAGAAGGCCGAATGTTTGAAACTACAAGAAAACATCAGTAATTCTGGGAAAATGACAATAAATAGATGAGAACTCATATAGACCATGTATAAAATACTTTTCCAACGGAGTTGTTTAGGTAGTTGTTTGTCCATGTTCCTAACGTTTATACCTGGACAAGAAGGCCTAATGTTAGAAACTACAAGAAAACATCAGTAATTCTGGGAAAATGACAATAAATAGATGAGAACTTGCATAGAACATGTACAAAACACTTCTCCAACTGAGTTGTTCATGTAGAAAAGGTATCTTAGATGCAGGAATTGCTTAATTCGCGTTTAGAGCACATTAAACAGTGTATGAATCCTATGTTGTTTCCTTAAAGTAGCCTAGAATGGCAAATGTGTGAAATACAAGGCAGAATACACTTCAAATAGAGATATAAACACATTTTAGCAGATGTGGAAAGCCTTACACTTCACTGAAATGTATCATTAAACTGTAAAACATAGGTGAGAGACAAAATTAACGAGCTTTTCAGGTTCATAACAGTGTTGAGGTAGTTGTTTGTCCATGTTCCCAATGTTTATACCTGGAAAAGAAGGCCGAATGTTAGAAACTACAGGAAAACATCAGTAATTCTGGGAAAATGACAATAAATAGATGAGAACTTGCATAGAACATGTACAAAACACTTCTCCAACTGAGTTGTTCCTGAAGAAAAGGTATCTTAGATCCAGGAATTCCTTAATTTGCGTTTAGAGCACATTAAACAGTGTATGAATCCTATGTTGTTTCCTTAAAGTAGCCTAGAATGGTAAATGTGTGAAACACAAGGCAGAATACACTTGAAATAGAGATATAAACACATTTAGCAGCTTTGGAAAGCCTTACCCTTCACTGAAATGTATCATTAAACTCTTCTACGTAGGTGAGAGACAAAATTCATGAGCTTTTCAGGTTCATAACGGTGTTTAGGTAGTTGTTTGTCCATATTCCCAATGTTTATACCTGGATAAGAAGGCCGAATGTTAGAAACTACAAGAAAACATCAGTAATTCTGGGAAAATGACAATAAATAGATGAGAACTTGCATAGAACATGTACAAAACACTTCTCCAACTGAGTTGTTCCTGTAGAAATGGTATCTTAGATCCAGGAATTCCGTAATTCGAGTTTAGAGCACATTCAACAGTGTATGAATCCTATGTTGTTTCATTAAAGTACCTAGAATGGTAAATGTGTAAAATACAAGGCAGAATACACTTTAAATAGAGATATAAACACATTTAGCAGCTTTGGAAAGCCTTATACTTCACTGAAATGTATCATTATACCATTTACATAGGTGAGAGAAAATGTTCCCGAGCTTTTCAGGTTCATAACAGTGTTTAGGTAGTTGTTTTTCCATGTTCCCAATGTTTATACCTGGACAAGAAGGGCGAATGTTAGAAACTACAAGAAAACATCAGTAATTCTGGGAAAATGACAATAAATAGATGAGAACTTGCATAGAACATGTACAAAACACTTCTCCAACTGAGTTGTTCATGTAGAAAAAGTATCTTAGATCCAGGAATTCCTTAATTCGCTTTTATAGCACATTAAACAGTGTATGAATCCTATGTTGTTTCCTTAAAGTACCTAGAATGGTAAATGTGTGAAATACAAGGCAGAATACACTTGAAATAGAGATATAAACACATTTATCAGCTGTGGAAAGAATTACACTTCACTGAAATGTATCATTAAACTCTTTTACATAGGTGAGAGACAAAATTCACGAGCTTTTCAGGTTCATAACAGTGTTTAGGTAGTTGTTTGTCCATGTTCCCAATGTTTATACCTGGACAAGAAGGCCGAATGTTAGAAACTACAAGAAAACATGAGTAATTCTGAGAAAATGACAATAAATAGAATAGAACTTGCATAGAACATGTACAAAACACTTCTCCAACTGAGTTGTTCATGTAAAAAAGGTATCTTAGATCCAGGAATTCCTTTATTCGCGTTTAGAGCACATTAAACAGTGTATGAATCCTTTGTTGTTTCCTTAAAGTAGCCTAGAATGGTAAATGTGTGGAATACAAGGCAGAATACACTTGAAATAGAGATATAAACACATTTAGGAGCTGTGCAAAGCCTTACACTTCACTGAAATGTATCATTAAACTCTTTTACATAGGTGAGAGACAAAATTCACGAGCTTTTCAGGTTCATAACAGTGTTTAGGTAGTTGTTTGTCCATGTTCCCAATGTTTATACCTGGACAAGAAGGCCGAATGTTAGAAACTACAAGAAAACATGAGTAATTCTGAGAAAATGACAATAAATAGATGAGAACTTGCATAGAACATGTACAAAACACTTCTCCAACTGAGTTGTTCATGTAAAAAAGATATCTTAGGTCCAGGAATTCCTTAATTCGCGTTTAGAGCACATTAAACATTGTATGAATCCTATGTTGTTTTCTTAAAGTAGCCTAGAATTGGAAATTTGTGAAATACATGGGAGAATTCACTTGAAATAGAGATATAAACACATTTAGCAGCTGTGGAAAGCCTTACACTTCACTGAAATGTATCATTAAACTCTTTGACATAGGTGAGAGACAAACTTCACGAGCTTTTCAGGTTCATAACAGTGTTTAGGTAGTTGTTCGTCCATGTTCCCAATGTTTATACCTGCACAAGAAGGCCGAATGTTAGAAATTACAAGAAAACAGTAATTCTGGGAAAATGACAATAAATAGATGAGAACTCATATAGACCATGTATAAAACACTTCTCCAACTGAGTTGTTCACGTAGTAAAAGTATCTTAGATCCAGGAATTCCTTAATTTGCGTTTAGAGCACATTAAACAGTGTATGAATCCTACGTTGTTTGCTTAAAGTACCTAGAATGGTAAATGTGTGAAATACAAGGCAGAATACACTTGAAATAGAGATATAAACACATTTAGCAGCTGTGGAAATCCTTACACTTCACTGAAATGTATCATTAAACTCTTTTACATAGGTGAGAGAAAATGTTCCCGAGCTTTTCAGGTTCATAAAAGTGTTTAAGTAGTTGTTTGTCCATGTTCCCAATGTTTATACCTGGACAAGAAGGCCGAATGTTAGAAACTACAAGAAAACATCAGTAATTCTGGGAAAATGACAATAAATAGATGAGAACTCATATAGACCATGTATAAAACACTTCTCCAACTTAGTTGTTTAGGTAGTTGTTTGTCCATGTTCCTAACGTTTATACCTGGACAAGAAGGCCTAATGTTAGAAACTACAAGGAAACATCAGTAATTCTGGGAAAATGACAATAAATAGATGAGAACTTGCATAGAACATGTACAAAACAATTCTCCAACTGAGTTGTTCATGTAGAAAAGGTATCTTAGATTCAGGAATTGCTTAATTCGCGTTTAGAGCACATTAAACAGTGTATCAATCCTATGTTGTTTCCTTAAAGTAGCCTAGAATGGGAAATTTGTGAAATACAAGGCAGAATACACTTGAAATAGAGATATAAACACATTTATCAGCTGTGGAAAGCCTTACACTTCACTGAAATGTATCATTAAACTATTTTACATAGGTGACAGACAAAATTCACGAGCTTTTCAGGTTCATAACAGTGTTTAGGTAGTTGTTTGTCCATGTTCCCAATGTTTATACCTGGACAAGAAGGCCGAATGTTAGAAACTACAAGAAAACATGAGTAATTCTGAGAAAATGACAATAAATAGAATAGAACTTGCATAGAACATGTACAAAACACTTCTCCAACTGAGTTGTTCATGTAAAAAAGGTATCTTAGATCCAGGAATTCCTTTATTCGCGTTTAGAGCACATTAAACAGTGTATGAATCCTTTGTTGTTTCCTTAAAGTAGCCTAGAATGGTAAATGTGTGGAATACAAGGCAGAATACACTTGAAATAGAGATATAAACACATTTAGGAGCTGTGCAAAGCCTTACACTTCACTGAAATGTATCATTAAACTCTTTTACATAGGTGAGAGACAAAATTCACGAGCTTTTCAGGTTCATAACAGTGTTTAGGTAGTTGTTTGTCCATGTTCCCAATGTTTATACCTGGACAAGAAGGCCGAATGTTAGAAACTACAAGAAAACATGAGTAATTCTGAGAAAATGACAATAAATAGATGAGAACTTGCATAGAACATGTACAAAACACTTCTCCAACTGAGTTGTTCATGTAAAAAAGATATCTTAGGTCCAGGAATTCCTTAATTCGCGTTTAGAGCACATTAAACATTGTATGAATCCTATGTTGTTTTCTTAAAGTAGCCTAGAATTGGAAATTTGTGAAATACATGGGAGAATTCACTTGAAATAGAGATATAAACACATTTAGCAGCTGTGGAAAGCCTTACACTTCACTGAAATGTATCATTAAACTCTTTGACATAGGTGAGAGACAAACTTCACGAGCTTTTCAGGTTCATAACAGTGTTTAGGTAGTTGTTCGTCCATGTTCCCAATGTTTATACCTGCACAAGAAGGCCGAATGTTAGAAATTACAAGAAAACAGTAATTCTGGGAAAATGACAATAAATAGATGAGAACTCATATAGACCATGTATAAAACACTTCTCCAACTGAGTTGTTCACGTAGTAAAAGTATCTTAGATCCAGGAATTCCTTAATTTGCGTTTAGAGCACATTAAACAGTGTATGAATCCTACGTTGTTTGCTTAAAGTACCTAGAATGGTAAATGTGTGAAATACAAGGCAGAATACACTTGAAATAGAGATATAAACACATTTAGCAGCTGTGGAAATCCTTACACTTCACTGAAATGTATCATTAAACTCTTTTACATAGGTGAGAGAAAATGTTCCCGAGCTTTTCAGGTTCATAAAAGTGTTTAAGTAGTTGTTTGTCCATGTTCCCAATGTTTATACCTGGACAAGAAGGCCGAATGTTAGAAACCACAAGAAAACATCAGTAATTCTGGGAAAAATGACAATAAATAGATGAGAACTCATATAGACCATGTATAAAACACTTCTCCAACTTAGTTGTTTAGGTAGTTGTTTGTCCATGTTCCTAACGTTTATACCTGGACAAGAAGGCCTAATGTTAGAAACTACAAGGAAACATCAGTAATTCTGGGAAAATGACAATAAATAGATGAGAACTTGCATAGAACATGTACAAAACAATTCTCCAACTGAGTTGTTCATGTAGAAAAGGTATCTTAGATTCAGGAATTGCTTAATTCGCGTTTAGAGCACATTAAACAGTGTATCAATCCTATGTTGTTTCCTTAAAGTAGCCTAGAATGGGAAATTTGTGAAATACAAGGCAGAATACACTTGAAATAGAGATATAAACACATTTATCAGCTGTGGAAAGCCTTACACTTCACTGAAATGTATCATTAAACTATTTTACATAGGTGACAGACAAAATTCACGAGCTTTTCAGGTTCATAACAGTGTTTAGGTAGTTGTTTGTCCATGTTCCCAATGTTTATACCTGGAAAAGTAGGCCGAATGTTAGAAACTACAAGAAAACATCAGTAATTCTGGGAAAATGACAATAAATTGATGAGAACTTGCATAGAACATGTACAAAACACTTCTCAAACTGAGTTGTTCCTGTAGAAAAGATATCTTAGGTCCAGGAATTCCTAAATACGGGTTTTGAGCACATTAAACAGTGTATGAATCCTATGTTGAATCCTTAAATTAGCCTAGAATGGTAAATGTGTGAAATACAAGGCAGAATACAATTGAAATAGAGATATAAACACATTTAGCAGCTGTGGAAAGCCTCACACTTCACTGAAATGTATCATTAAACTGTATAACATAGGTGAGAGACAAAATTCACGAGCTTTTCAGGTTCATAACAGTGTTGAGGTAGTTGTTTGTCAATGTTCCCAATGTTTATACCTGGAAAAGAAGGCCGAATGTTAGAAACTACAGTGAAACATCAGTAATTCTGGGAAAATGACAATAAATAGATGAGAACTTGCATAGAACATGTACAAAACACTTCTCCAACTGAGTTGTTCATGTAGAAAAAGTATCTTAGATCCAGGAATTGCTTAATTCGCGTTTAGAGCACATTAAACAGTGTATGAATCCTATGTTGTTTCCTGAAAGTAGCCTAGAATGGTAAATGTGTGAAACACAAGGCAGAATACACTTGAAATAGAGATATAAACACATTTAGCAGCTTTGGAAAGCCTTACCCTTCACTGAAATGTATCATTAAACTCTTTTACATAGGTCACAGACAAATTTCATGAGCTTTTCAGGTTCATAACAGTGTTTAGTTAGTTGTTTCTCCATGTGCCCAATGTTTATACCTGGATAAGAAGGCCGAATGTTAGAAACTACAAGAAAACATCAGTAATTCTGGGAAAATGACAATAAATAGATGAGAACTTGCATAGAACATGTACAAAACACTTCTCCAACTGAGTTGTTCCTGTAGAAATGGTATCTTAGATCCAGGAATTCCTTAATTCGAGTTTAGAGCACATTAAACAGTGTATGAATCCTATGCTGTTTCCTTAAAGTAGCCTAGAGTGGTAAATTTGTGAAATACAAGGCAGAATACACGTGAAATAGAGATATAAACACATTTATCAGCTGTGGAAAGCCTTACACTTCACTGAAATGTATCATTAAACTCTTTTACGTAGGTGAGAGACAAAATTTACGAGATTTTCAGGTTCATAACGGTGTTTAGGTAGTTGTTTGTCGATGTTCCCAATGTTTATACCTGGACAAGAAGGCCGAATGTTAGAAACTACAAGAAAACATGAGTAATTCTGAGAAAATGAAAATAAATAGATGAGAACTTGCATAGAACATGTACAAAACACTTCTCAAACTGAGTTGTTCCTGTAGAAAAGATATCTTAGGTCCAGGAATTCCTTAATTCGAGTTTAAAGCACATTAAACAGAGTATGAATCCATGTTGTTTCCTTAAAGTACCTAGAATGGTAAATGTGTGAAATACAAGGCAGAATACACTTTAAATAGAGATATAAACACATTTAGCAGCTTTGGAAAGCCTTATACTTCACTGAAATGTATCATTATACCATTTACATAGGTGAGAGAAAATGTTCCCGAGCTTTTCAGGTTCATAACAGTGTTTAGGTAGTTGTTTTTCCATGTTCCCAATGTTTATACCTGGACAAGAAGGGCGAATGTTAGAAACTACAAGAAAACATCAGTAATTCTGGGAAAATGACAATAAATAGATGAGAACTTGAATAGAACATGTACAAAACACTTCTCCAACTGAGTTGTTCATGTAGAAAAAGTATCTTAGATCCAGGAATTGCTTAATTCGCGTTTAGAGCACATTAAACAGTGTATGAATCCTATGTTGTTTCCTGAAAGTAGCCTAGAATGGTAACTGTGTGAAATACCAGGCAGAATACACTTCAAATAGAGATATAAATACATTTAGCAGCTGTGGAAAGCCTTACACTTCACTGAAAGGTATCATTAAACTCTTTTACGTAGGTGAGAGACAAAATTTACGAGATTTTCAGGTTCATAACGGTGTTTAGGTAGTTGTTTGTCGATGTTCCCAATGTTTATACCTGGACAAGAAGGCCGAATGTTAGAAACTACAAGAAAACATGAGTAATTCTGAGAAAATGAAAATAAATAGATGAGAACTTGCATAGAACATGTACAAAACACTTCTCAAACTGAGTTGTTCCTGTAGAAAAGATATCTTAGGTCCAGGAATTCCTTAATTCGCGTTTAGAGCACATTAAACAGTGTATGAATCCTATGTTGTTTCCTTAAAGTAGCCTAGAATGGTAAATTTGTGAAATACAAGGCAGAATACACGTGAAATAGAGATATAAACACATTTATCAGCTGTGGAAAGCCTTACACTTCACTGAAATGTATCATTAAACACTTTTGCGTAGGTGAGAGACAAAATTCACGAGCTTTTCAGGTTCATAACAGTGTTTAGGTAGTTGTTTGTCCATGTTCCCAATGTTTCTACCTGGAAAAGTAGGCCGAATGTTAGAAACTACAAGAAAACATCAGTAATTCTGGGAAAATGACAATAAATAGATGAGAACTTGCATAGAACATGTACAAAACACTTCTCCAACTGAGTTATTCATGTAGAAAAGGTATCTTAGGTCCAGGAATTCCTAAATTCGGGTTTTGAGCACATTAAACAGTGTATGAATCCTATGTTGAATCCTTAAAGTAGCCTAGAATGGTAAATGTGTGAAATACAAGGCAGAATACACTTGAAATAGAGATATAAACACATTTAGCAGCTGTGGAAAGCCTTACACTTCACTGAAATGTATCATTAAACTGTATAACATAGGTGAGAGACAAAATTTACGAGCTTTTCAGGTTCATAACAGTGTTGAGGTTGTTGTTTGTCAATGTTCCCAATGTTTATACCTGGAAAAGAAGGCCGAATGTTAGAAACTACAGGAAAACATCAGTAATTCTGGGAAAATGACAATAAATAGATGAGAACTTGCATAGAACATGTACAAAACACTTCTCCAACTGAGTTGTTCCTGTAGAAAAGGTATCTTAGGTCCAGGAATTCCTTAATTTGCGTTTAGAGCACATTAAACAGTGTATGAATCCTATGTTGTTTCCTTAAAGTAGCCTAGAATGGTAAATTTGTGAAATACAAGGCAGAATACACGTGAAATAGAGATATAAACACATTTATCAGCTGTGGAAAGCCTTACACTTCACTGAAATGTATCATTAAACTCTTTTGCGTAGGTGAGAGACAAAATTCACGAGCTTTTCAGGTTCATAACAGTGTTTAGTTAGTTGTTTCTCCATGTTCCCAATGTTTATACCTGGATAAGAAGGCCGAATGTTAGAAACTACAAGAAAACATCAGTAATTCTGGGAATATGACAATAAATAGATGAGAACTTGCATAGAACATGTACAAAACACTTCTCCAACTGAGTTGTTCCTGTAGAAATGGTATCGTAGATCCAGGAATTCCTTAATTCGAGTTAGAGCACATTAAACAGTGTATGAATCCTATGTTGTTTCCTTAAAGTAGCCTAGAATGGTAAATTTGTGAAATACAAGGCAGAATACACGTGAAATAGAGAAATAAACACATTTATCATCTGTGGAAAGCCTTACAGTTCACTGAAATGTATCATTAAACTCTTTTACATAGGTGAGAGACAAAATTCACGAGCTTTTCTGGTTCATAACAATGTTTAGGTAGTTGTTTGTCCATGTCCCAATGTTTATACCTGGAAAAGAAGGCCGAATGTTAGAAACTACAAGAAAACATCAGTAACTCTGGGACAATGACAATAAAACATGAGAAC
>CAVNZX010000120.1:0-67014 GCA_963693515.1 Pipistrellus nathusii
CCTGGACAAGAAGGGCGAATGTTAGAAACTACAAGAAAACATCAGTAATTCTGGGAAAATGACAATAAATAGATGAGAACTTGCATAGAACATGTACAAAACACTTCTCCAATGAGTTTTTCATGTAGAAAAGGTATCTTAGATCCAGGAATTGCTTAATTCGCATTTAGAAACACATTAAACAGTGTATGAATCCTATGTTGTTTCCTGAAAGTAGCCTAGAATGGTAACTGTGTGAAATACAAGGTAGAGTACACTTCAAATAGAGATATAAACACATTTAGCAGCTGTGGAAAGCCTTACCCTTCACTGAAATGTATCATTAAACTCTTTTACATAGGTCACAGACAAATTTCATGAGCTTTTCAAGTTCATAACAGTGTTTAGTTACTTGTTTCTCCATGTTCCCAATGTTTATACCTGGACAAGAAGGCCGAATGTTAGAAACTACAAGAAAACATCAGTAATTCTGGGAAAATGACAATAAATAGATGAGAACTTGCATAGAACATGTTCAAAACACTTCTCCAACTGAGTTGTTCATGTAGAAAAGGTATCGTAGATCCTGGAATTTCTTAATTCATGTTTAGAGCACATTAAACAGTGTATGAATCCTATGTTGAATTCTTAAAGTAGCCTAGAATGGTAAATGTGTGAAATACAAGGCAGAATACACTTCAATAGAGATATAAACACATTTAGCAGCTGTGGAAAGCCTTACAATTCACTGAAATGTATCATTAAACTCTTTTATATACGTGAGAGACAAACTTTACGAGCTTTTCAGGTTCATAACAGTGTTTAGGTAGTTGTTTTTCCATGTTCCCAATGTTTATACCTGCACAAGAAGACCGAATGTTAGAAACTAGGAGAAAACATCAGTAATTCCGGGAAAATGACAATAAATAGATGAGAACTTGCATAGAACATGTACAAAACACTTCTCCAACTGAGTTGTTCCTGTAGAAAAGATATGTTAGGTCCAGGAATTCCTTAATTTGAGTTTAGAGCACGTTAAATAGTCTATGAATCCTATGTTGTTTCCTTAAAGTACCTAGAATGGGAAATTTGTGAAATACAAGGCAGAATACACTTAAAATAGAGATATAAAACATATTTAGCTGCTGTGGAAAGCCTTACACTTCACTGAAATGTATCATTAAACTCTTTTACATAGGTGAGAGAAAATGTTCCCGAGCCTTTCAGGTTCATAACAGTGTTTAGGTAGTTGTTTATCCATGTTCCCAATGTTTATACCTGGACAAGAAGGCCTAATGTTAGAAACTACAAGAAAACATCAGTAATTCTGGGAAAATGACAATAAATAGATGAGAACTCATATAGACCATGTATAAAAAAATTCTCCAACTGAGTTGTTCATGTAGAAAAGGTATCTTAGATCCAGGAATTCCTTAATTCGCGTTTAGAGCACATTAAACAGTGTATGAATCCTATATTGTTTCCTTAGAGTAGCCTAGAATGGGAAATTTGTGAAATACAAGGCAGAATACACTTGAAATAGAGATATAAACACATTGAGCAGCTGTGGAAAGCCTTACAATTCACTGAAATTTATCATTAAACTCTTTTACATAGCTGAGAGACAAACTTCACGAGCTTTTCAGGTTCATAATAGTGTTTAGGTAGTTGTTTTTCCATGTTCCCAATGTTTATACCTGGACAAGAAGACCGAATGTTAGAAACTAGGAGAAAACATCAGTAATTCCGGGAAAATGACAAAAAATAGATGAGAACTTGCATAGAACATGTACAAAAGACTTCTCCTACTGAGTTGTTTATGTGGAAAAGGTATCTTAGATCCAGGAATTCCTTAATTCGCGTTTAGAGCACATTAAACAGTGTATGAATCCTATGATGTTTCCTTAAAGTAGCCTAGAATGGTAAATGTGTGAAATACAAGGCAGAATACACTTCAATACAGATATAAACACATTTAGCAGCTGTGGAAAGCCTTACACTTCATTGAAATGTATCATGAAACTCTTCTACGTAGGTGAGAGACAAAATTCATGAGCTTTTCAGGTTCATAACGGTGTTTAGGTAGTTGTTTGTCCATGTTCCCAATGTTTATACCTGGACAAGAAGGCCGAATGTTAGAAACTACAAGAAAACATGAGTAATTCTGAGAAAATGACAATAAATAGATGAGAACTTGCATAGAACATGTACAAAACACTTCTCAAACTGAGTTGTTCCTGTAGAAAAAAAAATCTTAGGTCCAGGAATTCCTTAATTCGAGTTTAGAGCACATTAAACAGTGTATGAATCCTATGTTGTTTCCTTAAAGTACCTAGAATGGTAAATGTGTGAAATACAAGACAGAATACACTTGAAATAGAGATATAAACACATTTAGCAGCTGTGGAAAGCCTTACAATTCACTGAAATGTATCATTAAAACTCTTTTATATAGGTGAGAGACAAACTTCACGAGCTTTTCAGGTTCATAACCGTGTTTAGGTAGTTGTTTTTTCATGTTCCCAATGTTTATACCTGGACAAGAAGACCGAATGTTAGAAACTAGGAGAAAACATCAGTAATTCCGGGAAAATTACAACAAATAGATGAGAACTTGCATAGAACATGTACAAAACACTTCTCCAACTGAGTTGTTCCTGTAGAAAAGATATCTTAGGTCCAGGAATTCCTTAATTCGAGTTTAGAGCACATTAAACAGTCTATGAATCCTATGTTGTTTCCTTAAAGTACCTAGAATGGAAAATATGTGAAATACAAGGCAGAATACACTTGAAATACAGATGTAAACACATTAACAGCTTTGGATAGCCTTACACTACACTGAAATGTATCATTAAACTTTATAACATAGGTGAGAGACAATGTCCCCGAGCTTTTCAGGTTCATAACAATGTTTAGGTAGTTGTTTGTCCATGTTCCCAACGTTTATACCTGGACAAGAAGGCCTAATGTTAGAAACTAAAAGAAAACATCAGTAATTCTGGGAAAATGACAATAAATAGATGAGAACTCATATAGACCATGTATAAAACACTTCTCCAACTGAGTTGTTCATGTAGAAAAGGTATCTTAGATCCAGGAATTCCTTAATTCGAGTTTAGAGCACATTAAACAGTGTATGAATCCTATGTTGATTCCTTAAAGTAGCCTAGAATGGGAAATTTGTGAAATACAAGGGAGAATACACTTTAAATAGAGATATAAACACATTTAGCAGCTGTGGAAAGCCTTACACTTCACTGAAATGTATCATTAAACTCTTTTACATAAATGAGAGACAAACTTCACGAGCTTTTCAGGTTCATAACACTGTTTAGGTAGTTGTTTGTCCATTTTCCCAACGTTTATACCTGGACAAGAAGGCCGAATGTTAGAAACTACAAGAAAACATCAGTAATTCTGAGAAAATGACAATAAATAGAATAGAACTTGCATAGAACATGTACAAAACCCTTCTCCAACTGAGTTGTTCCTGTAGAAAAGATATCTTAGGTCCAGGAAACCTTAATTCGAGTTTAGAGCACATTAAACAGTCTATGAATCCCATGTTGTTTCCTTAAAGTAGCCTAAAATGGGAAATTTGTTAAATACAAGGGAGAATACACTTGAAATAGAGATATAAACACATTTAGCAGCTGTGGAAAGCCTTACACTTCACTGAAATGTATAATTAAACTCTTTTACATAGGTGAGAGACATAATTCACGAGCTTTCCAGGTTCATAACAGTGTTTAGGTAGTTGTTTGTCAATGTTCCCAATGTTTATACCTGGACAAGAAGGCCGAATGTTAGAAACTACAAGAAAACATTAGTAATTCTGGGAAAATGACAATAAATAGAATAGAATTTGCATAGAACCTGTACAAAACCCTTCTCCAACTGAGTTGTTCCTGTAGAAAAGATATCTTAGGTCCAGGAATCCTTAATTCGAGTTTAGAGCACATTAAACAGTCTATGAATCCTATGTTGTTTCCTTAAAGTACCTAGAATGGTAAATGTGTGAAATACAAGGCAGAATACACTTGAAATAGAGATATAAACACATTTAGCAGCTGTGGAAATCCTTACACTTCACTGAAATGTATCATTAAACTCTTTTACATAGGTGAGAGACAAAATTCACGAGCTTTTCAGTTTCATAACAGTGTTTAGGTAGTTGTTTGTCCATGTTCCCAATGTTTATACCTGGACAAGAAGGCCGAATGTTAGAAACTACAAGAAAACATCAGTAATTCTGGGAAAATGACAATAAATAGATGAGAACTTGCATAGAAGATGTACAAAACACTTCTCCAACTGAGTTGTTCCTGTAAAAGATATCTTAGGTCCAGGAATTCCTTAATTGGCGTTTAGAGCACATTAAACAGTGTATGAATCCTATGTTGTTTCCTGTAAGTTGCCTAGAATGGTAAACGTGTGAAATACAAGGCAGAATACACTTGAAATAGAGATATAAACACATTTAGCAGCTGTGGAAAGCCTTAAACTTCACTGAAATGTATCATTAAACTCTTTGACATAGGTGAGAGACAAACTTTACGAGCTTTTCAGGTTCATAACAGTGTTTAGGTAGTTGTTTGTCCATGTTCCCAATGTTTATACCTGGACAAGAAGGCCAAATGTTAGAAACTACAAGAAAACATCAGTAATTCTGTGAAAATGACAATAAATAGATGAGAACTTGCATAGAACATGTACAAAACACTTCTCCAACTGAGTTGTTCCTGTAGAAAAGATATCTTAGGTCCAGGAATTCCTTAATTGGCGTTTAGAGCACATTAAACAGTGTATGAATCCTATGTTGTTTCCTGTAAGTTGCCTAGAATGGTAAACGTGTGAAATACAAGGCAGAATACACTTGAAATAGAGATATAAACACATTTAGCAGCTTTGGATAGCCTTACACTACACTGAAATGTATCATTAAACTCTATAACATAGGTGAGAGACAATGTCCCCGAGCTTTTCAGGTTCATAACAGTGTTTAGGTAGTTGTTTGTCCATGTTCCCAACGTTTATACCTGGACAAGAAGGCCTAATGTTAGAAAATAAAAGAAAACATCAGTAATTCTGGGAAAATGACAATAAATAGATGAGAACTCATATAGACCATGTATAAAACACTTCTCCAACTGAGTTGTTCATATAGAAAAGGTATCTTAGATCCAGGAATTCCTTAATTCGCGTTTAGAGCACATTAAACAGTGTATGAATCCTATGTTGTTTCCTTAAAGTAGCCTAGAATGGTAAATGTGTGGAATACAAGGCAGAATACACTTGAAATAGAGATATAAACACATTTAGGAGCTGTGCAAAGCCTTACACTTCACTGAAATGTATCATTAAACTCTTTTACATAGGTGAGAGACAAAATTCACGAGCTTTTCAGGTTCATAACAGTGTTTAGGTAGTTGTTTGTCCATGTTCCCAATGTTTATACCTGGACAAGAAGGCCGAATGTTAGAAACTACAAGAAAACATCAGTAATTATGGGAAAATGACAATAAATAGATGTGAACTTGCATAGAACATGTACAAAACACTTCTCCAACTGAGTTGTTCCTGTAGAAAAGATATCTTAGGACCAGGAATTCCTTAATTCAAGTTTAGAGCACATTAAACAGTGTATGAATCCTATGTTGTTTCCTTAAAGTAGCCTAGAATGGTAAATGTGTGGAATACAAGGCAGAATTCACTTGAAATAGAGATATAAACACATTTAGCAGCTGTGCAAAGCCTTACACTTCACTGAAATGTATCATTAAACTTTATTACATAGGTGAGAGAAAATGTTCCCGAGCTTTTCAGGTTCATAAAAGTGTTTAGGTAGTATTTTTTCCATGTTCCCAATGTTTATACCTGGACAAGAAGGCCGAATGTTAGAAACTACAAGAAAACATCAGTAATTCTGGGAAAATGACAATAAATAGATGAGAACTTGCATAGAAGATGTACAAAACACTTCTCCAACTGAGTTGTTCCTGTAGAAAAGATATCTTAGGTCCAGGAATCCTTAATTCGAGTTTAGAGCACATTAAACCAGTCTATGAATCCTATGTTGTTTCCTTAAAGTACCTAGAATGGTAAATGTGTGAAAAACATGGCAGAATACACTTGAAATAGAGATATAAACACATTTATCAGCTGTGGAAAGAATTACCCTTCACTGAAATGTATCATTAAACTCTTTTACATAGGTGAGAGAAAAAATTCACGAGCTTTTCAGTTTCATAACAGTGTTTAGGTAGTTGTTTGTCCATGTTCCCAATGTTTATACCTGGACAAGAAGGCCGAATGTTAGAATCTACAAGAAAACATTAGTAATTCTGGGAAAATGACAATAAATAGATGAGAACTCATATACACCATGTATTAAAAACTTCTCCAACTGAGTTGTTCATCTAGAAAATGTTTCTTAGATCCAGTATTTCCTTAATTCGCGTTTAGAGCACATTAAACAGTGTATGAATCCTATGTTGTTTCCTGTAAGTTGCCTAGAATGGTAAACGTGTGGAATACAAGGCAGAATACACTTGAAAATAGAGATATAAACACATTTATCAGCTGTGGAAAGAATTACACTTCACTGAAATGTATCATTAAACTCTTTTACATAGGTGAGAGACAAAATACACGAGCTTTTTCAGGTTCATAACAGTGTTTAGGTAGTTGTTTGTCCATGTTCCAAATGTTTATACCTGGACAAGAAGGCCGAATGTTAGAAACTACAAGAAAACATCAGTAATTCTGGGAAAATGACAATAAATAGATGTGAACTTGTATAGAACATGTTCAAAACACTTCTCCAACTGAGTTGTTCCTGTAGAAAAGATATCTTAGGACCAGGAATTCCTTAATTCAAGTTTAGAGCACATTAAACAGTGTATGAATCCTATGTTGTTTCCTTAAAGTAGCCTAGAATGGTAAATGTGTGGAATACAAGGCAGAATTCACTTGAAATAGAGATATAAACACATTTAGCACTGTGCAAAGCCTTACACTTCACTGAAATGTATCATTAAACTCTATTACATAGGTGAGAGAAAATGTTCCCAGCTTTTCAGGTTCATAAAAGTGTTTAGGTAGTTGTTTGTCCATGATCCCAATGTTTATACCTGGACAAGAAGGCCGAATGTTAGAAACTACAAGAAAACATGAGTAATTCTGAGAAAATGACAATGAATAGATGAGAACTTGCATAGAACATGTACAAAACACTTCTCCAACTGAGTTGTTCATGTAAAAAAGATATCTTAGGTCCAGGAATTCCTTAATTCGCGTTTAGAGCACATTAAACAGGGTATGAATCCTATGTTGTTTTTCTTAAAGTAGACTAGAATTGGAAATTTGTGAAATACAAGGGAGAATTCACTTGAAATAGAGATATAAACACATTTAGCAGCTCTGGAAAGCCTTACACTTCACTGAAATGTATCATTAAACTCTTTGACATAGGTGAGAGACAAACTTCACGAGCTTTTCAGGTTCATAACAGTGTTTAGGTAGTTGTTTGTCCATGTTCCCAATGTTTATACCTGGACAAGAAGGGCCGAATGTTAGAAACTACAAGAAAACATCAGTAATTCTGGGAAAATGACAATAAATAGATGTGAACTTGCATAGAACATGTACAAAACACTTCTCCAACTGAGTTGTTCCTGTAGAAAAGATATCTTAGGACCAGGAATTCCTTAATTCGAGTTTAGAGCACATTAAACAGTGTATGAATCATATGTTGTTTCCTTAAAGTAGCCTAGAATGGTAAATGTGTGGAATATAAGGCAGAATACACTTGAAATAGAGATATAAACACATTTAGCAGCTGTGGAAATCCTTACACTTCACTGAAATGTATCATTAAACTCTTTTACATAGGTGAGAGAAAATGTTCCTGAGCTTTTCAGGTTCATAAAAGTGTTTTAGTAGTTGTTTGTCCATGTTCCCAATGTTTATACCTGGACAAGAAGTACGAATGTTAGAAACTACAAGAAAACATGAGTAATTCTGAAAAAATGACAATATATAGAATAGAACTTGCATAGAACATGTACAAAACACTTCTCCAACTGAGTTGTTCATGTAAAAAAGGTATCTTAGATCCAGGAATTCCTTTCTTCGCGTTTAGAGCCCATTAAACAGTATATGAATCATATGTTGTTTCCTTAAAGTAGCCTAGAATGGTAAATGTGTGGAATACAAGGCAGAATACACTTGAAATAGAGATATAAACACATTTAGGAGCTGTGCAAAGCCTTACACTTCACTGAAATGTATCATTAAACTCTTTTACATAGGTGAGAGACAAAATTCACGAGCTTTTCAGGTTCATAACAGTGTTTAGGTAGTTGTTTGTCCATGATCCCAATGTTTATACCTGGACAAGAAGGCCGAATGTTAGAAACTACAAGAAAACATGAGTAATTCTGAGAAAATGACAATGAATAGATGAGAACTTGCATAGAACATGTACAAAACACTTCTCCAACTGAGTTGTTCATGTAAAAAAGATATCTTAGGTCCATGAATTCCCTTAATTCGCGTTTAGAGCACATTAAACAGGGTATGAATCCTATGTTGTTTTCTTAAAGTAGACTAGAATTGGAAATTTGTGAAATACAAGGGAGAATTCACTTGAAATAGAGATATAAACACATTTAGCAGCTCTGGAAAGCCTTACACTTCACTGAAATGTATCATTAAACTCTTTGACATAGGTGAGAGACAAACTTCATGAGCTTTTCAGGTTCATAACAGTGTTTAGGTAGTTGTTTGTCCATGTTCCCAATGTTTATACCTGGACAAGAAGGCCGAATGTTAGAAACTACAAGAAAACATCAGTAATTCTGGGAAAATGACAATAAATATATGTGAACTTGCATAGAACATGTACAAAACACTTCTCCAACTGAGTTGTTCCTGTAGAAAAGATATCTTAGGACCAGGAATTCCTTAATTCGAGTTTAGAGCACATTAAACAGTGCATGAATCATATGTTGTTTCCTTAAAGTAGCCTAGAATGGTAAATGTGTGGAATATAAGGCAGAATACACTTGAAATAGAGATATAAACACATTTAGCAGCTGTGGAAATCCTTACACTTCACTGAAATGTATCATTAAACTCTTTTACATAGGTGAGAGAAAATGTTCCCGAGCTTTTCAGGTTCATAAAAGTGTTTTAGTAGTTGTTTGTCCATGTTCCCAATGTTTATACCTGGACAAGAAGGCCGAATGTTAGAAACTACAAGAAAACATCAGTAATTCTGGGAAAATGACAATAAATAGATGAGAACTTGCATAGAAGATGTACAAAACACTTCTCCAACTGAGTTGTTCCTGTAGAAAAGATATCTTAGGTCCAGGAATCCTTAATTCGAGTTTAGAGCACATTAAACAGTCTATGAATCCTATGTTGTTTCCTTAAAGTACCTAGAATGGTAAATGTGTGAAAAACATGGCAGAATACACTTGAAATAGAGATATAAACACATTTATCAGCTGTGGAAAGAATTACCCTTCACTGAAATGTATCATTAAACTCTTTTACATAGGTGAGAGAAAAAAATTCACGAGCTTTTCAGTTTCATAACAGTGTTTAGGTAGTTGTTTGTCCATGTTCCCAATGTTTATACCTGGACAAGAAGGCCGAATGTTAGAATCTACAAGAAAACATTAGTAATTCTGGGAAAATGACAATAAATAGATGAGAACTCATATACACCATGTATTAAAAACTTCTCCAACTGAGTTGTTCATCTAGAAAATGTTTCTTAGATCCAGTATTTCCTTAATTCGCGTTTAGAGCACATTAAACAGTGTATGAATCCTATGTTGTTTCCTGTAAGTTGCCTAGAATGGTAAACGTGTGGAATACAAGGCAGAATACACTTGAAATAGAGATATAAACACATTTATCAGCTGTGGAAAGAATTACACTTCACTGAAATGTATCATTTAACTCTTTTACATAGGTGAGAGACAAAATACACGAGCTTTTCAGGTTCATAACAGTGTTTAGGTAGTTGTTTGTCCATGTTCCAAATGTTTATACCTGGACAAGAAGGCCGAATGTTAGAAACTACAAGAAAACATCAGTAATTCTGGGAAAATGACAATAAATAGATGTGAACTTGTATAGAACATGTTCAAAACACTTCTCCAACTGAGTTGTTCCTGTAGAAAAGATATCTTAGGACCAGGAATTCCTTAATTCAAGTTTAGAGCACATTAAACAGTGTATGAATCCTATGTTGTTTCCTTAAAGTAGCCTAGAATGGTAAATGTGTGGAATACAAGGCAGAATTCACTTGAAATAGAGATATAAACACATTTAGCAGCTGTGCAAAGCCTTACACTTCACTGAAATGTATCATTAAACTCTATTACATAGGTGAGAGAAAATGTTCCCAGCTTTTCAGGTTCATAAAAGTGTTTAGGTAGTTGTTTGTCCATGATCCCAATGTTTATACCTGGACAAGAAGGCCGAATGTTAGAAACTACAAGAAAACATGAGTAATTCTGAGAAAATGACAATGAATAGATGAGAACTTGCATAGAACATGTACAAAACACTTCTCCAACTGAGTTGTTCATGTAAAAAAGATATCTTAGGTCCAGGAATTCCTTAATTCGCGTTTAGAGCACATTAAACAGGGTATGAATCCTATGTTGTTTTCTTAAAGTAGACTAGAATTGGAAATTTGTGAAATACAAGGGAGAATTCACTTGAAATAGAGATATAAACACATTTAGCAGCTCTGGAAAGCCTTACACTTCACTGAAATGTATCATTAAACTCTTTGACATAGGTGAGAGACAAACTTCACGAGCTTTTCAGGTTCATAACAGTGTTTAGGTAGTTGTTTGTCCATGTTCCCAATGTTTATACCTGGACAAGAAGGCCGAATGTTAGAAACTACAAGAAAACATCAGTAATTCTGGGAAAATGACAATAAATAGATGTGAACTTGCATAGAACATGTACAAAACACTTCTCCAACTGAGTTGTTCCTGTAGAAAAGATATCTTAGGACCAGGAATTCCTTAATTCGAGTTTAGAGCACATTAAACAGTGTATGAATCATATGTTGTTTCCTTAAAGTAGCCTAGAATGGTAAATGTGTGGAATATAAGGCAGAATACACTTGAAATAGAGATATAAACACATTTAGCAGCTGTGGAAAATCCTTACACTTCACTGAAATGTATCATTAAACTCTTTTACATAGGTGAGAGAAAATGTTCCTGAGCTTTTCAGGTTCATAAAAGTGTTTTAGTAGTTGTTTGTCCATGTTCCCAATGTTTATACCTGGACAAGAAGTACGAATGTTAGAAACTACAAGAAAACATGAGTAATTCTGAAAAAATGACAATATATAGAATAGAACTTGCATAGAACATGTACAAAACACTTCTCCAACTGAGTTGTTCATGTAAAAAAGGTATCTTAGATCCAGGAATTCCTTTCTTCGCGTTTAGAGCCCATTAAACAGTATATGAATCATATGTTGTTTCCTTAAAGTAGCCTAGAATGGTAAATGTGTGGAATACAAGGCAGAATACACTTGAAATAGAGATATAAACACATTTAGGAGCTGTGCAAAGCCTTACACTTCACTGAAATGTATCATTAAACTCTTTTACATAGGTGAGAGACAAAATTCACGAGCTTTTCAGGTTCATAACAGTGTTTAGGTAGTTGTTTGTCCATGATCCCAATGTTTATACCTGGACAAGAAGGCCGAATGTTAGAAACTACAAGAAAACATGAGTAATTCTGAGAAAATGACAATGAATAGATGAGAACTTGCATAGAACATGTACAAAACACTTCTCCAACTGAGTTGTTCATGTAAAAAAGATATCTTAGGTCCATGAATTCCTTAATTCGCGTTTAGAGCACATTAAACAGGGTATGAATCCTATGTTGTTTTCTTAAAGTAGACTAGAATTGGAAATTTGTGAAATACAAGGGAGAATTCACTTGAAATAGAGATATAAACACATTTAGCAGCTCTGGAAAGCCTTACACTTCACTGAAATGTATCATTAAACTCTTTGACATAGGTGAGAGACAAACTTCATGAGCTTTTCAGGTTCATAACAGTGTTTAGGTAGTTGTTTGTCCATGTTCCCAATGTTTATACCTGGACAAGAAGGCCGAATGTTAGAAACTACAAGAAAACATCAGTAATTCTGGGAAAATGACAATAAATATATGTGAACTTGCATAGAACATGTACAAAACACTTCTCCAACTGAGTTGTTCCTGTAGAAAAGATATCTTAGGACCAGGAATTCCTTAATTCGAGTTTAGAGCACATTAAACAGTGCATGAATCATATGTTGTTTCCTTAAAGTAGCCTAGAATGGTAAATGTGTGGAATATAAGGCAGAATACACTTGAAATAGAGATATAAACACATTTAGCAGCTGTGGAAATCCTTACACTTCACTGAAATGTATCATTAAACTCTTTTACATAGGTGAGAGAAAATGTTCCCGAGCTTTTCAGGTTCATAAAAGTGTTTTAGTAGTTGTTTGTCCATGTTCCCAATGTTTATACCTGGACAAGAAGGCCGAATGTTAGAAACTACAAGAAAACATCAGTAATTCTGGGAAAATGACAATAAATAGATGAGAACTTGCATAGAAGATGTACAAAACACTTCTCCAACTGAGTTGTTCCTGTAGAAAAGATATCTTAGGTCCAGGAATCCTTAATTCGAGTTTAGAGCACATTAAACAGTCTATGAATCCTATGTTGTTTCCTTAAAGTACCTAGAATGGTAAATGTGTGAAAAACATGGCAGAATACACTTGAAATAGAGATATAAACACATTTATCAGCTGTGGAAAGAATTACCCTTCACTGAAATGTATCATTAAACTCTTTTACATAGGTGAGAGAAAAAATTCACGAGCTTTTCAGTTTCATAACAGTGTTTAGGTAGTTGTTTGTCCATGTTCCCAATGTTTATACCTGGACAAGAAGGCCGAATGTTAGAATCTACAAGAAAACATTAGTAATTCTGGGAAAATGACAATAAATAGATGAGAACTCATATACACCATGTATTAAAAACTTCTCCAACTGAGTTGTTCATCTAGAAAATGTTTCTTAGATCCAGTATTTCCTTAATTCGCGTTTAGAGCACATTAAACAGTGTATGAATCCTATGTTGTTTCCTGTAAGTTGCCTAGAATGGTAAACGTGTGGAATACAAGGCAGAATACACTTGAAATAGAGATATAAACACATTTATCAGCTGTGGAAAGAATTACACTTCACTGAAATGTATCATTAAACTCTTTTACATAGGTGAGAGACAAAATACACGAGCTTTTCAGGTTCATAACAGTGTTTAGGTAGTTGTTTGTCCATGTTCCAAATGTTTATACCTGGACAAGAAGGCCGAATGTTAGAAACTACAAGAAAACATCAGTAATTCTGGGAAAATGACAATAAATAGATGTGAACTTGTATAGAACATGTTCAAAACACTTCTCCAACTGAGTTGTTCCTGTAGAAAAGATATCTTAGGACCAGGAATTCCTTAATTCAAGTTTAGAGCACATTAAACAGTGTATGAATCCTATGTTGTTTCCTTAAAGTAGCCTAGAATGGTAAATGTGTGGAATACAAGGCAGAATTCACTTGAAATAGAGATATAAACACATTTAGCAGCTGTGCAAAGCCTTACACTTCACTGAAATGTATCATTAAACTCTATTACATAGGTGAGAGAAAATGTTCCCAGCTTTTCAGGTTCATAAAAGTGTTTAGGTAGTTGTTTGTCCATGATCCCAATGTTTATACCTGGACAAGAAGGGCCGAATGTTAGAAACTACAAGAAAACATGAGTAATTCTGAGAAAATGACAATGAATAGATGAGAACTTGCATAGAACATGTACAAAACACTTCTCCAACTGAGTTGTTCATGTAAAAAAGATATCTTAGGTCCAGGAATTCCTTAATTCGCGTTTAGAGCACATTAAACAGGGTATGAATCCTATGTTGTTTTCTTAAAGTAGACTAGAATTGGAAATTTGTGAAATACAAGGGAGAATTCACTTGAAATAGAGATATAAACACATTTAGCAGCTCTGGAAAGCCTTACACTTCACTGAAATGTATCATTAAACTCTTTGACATAGGTGAGAGACAAACTTCACGAGCTTTTCAGGTTCATAACAGTGTTTAGGTAGTTGTTTGTCCATGTTCCCAATGTTTATACCTGGACAAGAAGGCCGAATGTTAGAAACTACAAGAAAACATCAGTAATTCTGGGAAAATGACAATAAATAGATGTGAACTTGCATAGAACATGTACAAAACACTTCTCCAACTGAGTTGTTCCTGTAGAAAAGATATCTTAGGACCAGGAATTCCTTAATTCGAGTTTAGAGCACATTAAACAGTGTATGAATCATATGTTGTTTCCTTAAAGTAGCCTAGAATGGTAAATGTGTGGAATATAAGGCAGAATACACTTGAAATAGAGATATAAACACATTTAGCAGCTGTGGAAATCCTTACACTTCACTGAAATGTATCATTAAACTCTTTTACATAGGTGAGAGAAAATGTTCCTGAGCTTTTCAGGTTCATAAAAGTGTTTTAGTAGTTGTTTGTCCATGTTCCCAATGTTTATACCTGGACAAGAAGTACGAATGTTAGAAACTACAAGAAAACATGAGTAATTCTGAAAAAATGACAATATATAGAATAGAACTTGCATAGAACATGTACAAAACACTTCTCCAACTGAGTTGTTCATGTAAAAAAGGTATCTTAGATCCAGGAATTCCTTTCTTCGCGTTTAGAGCCCATTAAACAGTATATGAATCATATGTTGTTTCCTTAAAGTAGCCTAGAATGGTAAATGTGTGGAATACAAGGCAGAATACACTTGAAATAGAGATATAAACACA
This sequence comes from Pipistrellus nathusii, assembly GCA_963693515.1. NCBI lineage: Eukaryota > Metazoa > Chordata > Mammalia > Chiroptera > Vespertilionidae > Pipistrellus > Pipistrellus nathusii. The sequence goes on from CAVNZX010000120.1 coordinate 14,936, forward strand.
TTTAGGAGCTGTGCAAAGCCTTACACTTCACTGAAATGTATCATTAAACTCTTTTACATAGGTGAGAGACAAAATTCACGAGCTTTTCAGGTTCATAACAGTGTTTAGGTAGTTGTTTGTCCATGATCCCAATGTTTATACCTGGACAAGAAGGCCGAATGTTAGAAACTACAAGAAAACATGAGTAATTCTGAGAAAATGACAATGAATAGATGAGAACTTGCATAGAACATGTACAAAACACTTCTCCAACTGAGTTGTTCATGTAAAAAAGATATCTTAGGTCCATGAATTCCTTAATTCGCGTTTAGAGCACATTAAACAGGGTATGAATCCTATGTTGTTTTCTTAAAGTAGACTAGAATTGGAAATTTGTGAAATACAAGGGAGAATTCACTTGAAATAGAGATATAAACACATTTAGCAGCTCTGGAAAGCCTTACACTTCACTGAAATGTATCATTAAACTCTTTGACATAGGTGAGAGACAAACTTCATGAGCTTTTCAGGTTCATAACAGTGTTTAGGTAGTTGTTTGTCCATGTTCCCAATGTTTATACCTGGACAAGAAGGCCGAATGTTAGAAACTACAAGAAAACATCAGTAATTCTGGGAAAATGACAATAAATATATGTGAACTTGCATAGAACATGTACAAAACACTTCTCCAACTGAGTTGTTCCTGTAGAAAAGATATCTTAGGACCAGGAATTCCTTAATTCGAGTTTAGAGCACATTAAACAGTGCATGAATCATATGTTGTTTCCTTAAAGTAGCCTAGAATGGTAAATGTGTGGAATATAAGGCAGAATACACTTGAAATAGAGATATAAACACATTTAGCAGCTGTGGAAATCCTTACACTTCACTGAAATGTATCATTAAACTCTTTTACATAGGTGAGAGAAAATGTTCCCGAGCTTTTCAGGTTCATAAAAGTGTTTTAGTAGTTGTTTGTCCATGTTCCCAATGTTTATACCTGGACAAGAAGGCCGAATGTTAGAAACTACAAGAAAACATCAGTAATTCTCGGAAAATGACAATGAATAGATGAGAACTTGCGTAGAACATGTACAAAACACTTCTCCAACTGAGTTGTTCCTGTAGGAAAGATATCTTAGGTCCAGGAATTCCTTAATTCGCTTTTAGAGCACATTAAACAGTGTATGAATCCTATGTTGTTTCCTTAAAGTACCTAGAATGGTAAATGTGTGAAATACAAGGCAGAATACACTTGAAATAGAGATATAAACACATTTATCAGCTGTGGAAAGAATTACACTTCACTGAAATGTATCATTAAACTCTTTTACATAGGTGAGTGACAAAATTCACGAGCTTTTCAGGTTCATAACAGTGTTTAGGTAGTTGTTTGTCCATGTTCCCAATGTTTATACCTGGACAAGAAGGCCGAATGTTAGAAACTACAAGAAAACATGAGTAATTCTGAAAAATGACAATATATAGTATAGAACTTGCATAGAACATGTACAAAACACTTCTCCAACTGAGTTGTTCATGTAAAAAAGGTATCTTAGATCCAGGAATTCCTTTCTTCGCGTTTAGAGCACATTAAACAGTATATGAATCATATGTTGTTTCCTTAAAGTAGCCTAGATGGTAAATGTGTGGAATACAAGGCAGAATACACTTGAAATAGAGATATAAACACATTTAGGAGCTGTGCAAAGCCTTACACTTCACTGAAATGTATCATTAAACTCTTTTACATAGGTGAGAGACAAAATTCACGAGCTTTTCAGGTTCATAACAGTGGTTTAGGTAGTTGTTTGTCCATGATCCCAATGTTTATACCTGGACAAGAAGGCCGAATGTTAGAAACTACAAGAAAACATGAGTAATTCTGAGAAAATGACAATGAATAGATGAGAACTTGCATAGAACATGTACAAAACACTTCTCCAACTGAGTTGTTCATGTAAAAAAGATATCTTAGGTCCAGGAATTCCTTAATTCGCGTTTAGAGCACATTAAACAGGGTATGAATCCTATGTTGTTTTCTTAAAGTAGACTAGAATTGGAAATTTGTGAAATACAAGGGAGAATTCACTTGAAATAGAGATATAAACACATTTAGCAGCTCTGGAAAGCCTTACACTTCACTGAAATGTATCATTAAACTCTTTGACATAGGTGAGAGACAAACTTCACGAGCTTTTCAGGTTCATAACAGTGTTTAGGTAGTTGTTTGTCCATGTTCCCAATGTTTATACCTGGACAAGAAGGCCGAATGTTAGAAACTACAAGAAAACATCAGTAATTCTGGGAAAATGACAATAAATAGATGTGAACTTGCATAGAACATGTACAAAACACTTCTCCAACTGAGTTGTTCCTGTAGAAAAGATATCTTAGGACCAGGAATTCCTTAATTCGAGTTTAGAGCACATTAAACAGTGCATGAATCATATGTTGTTTCCTTAAAGTAGCCTAGAATGGTAAATGTGTGGAATATAAGGCACAATACACTTGAAATAGAGATATAAACACATTTAGCAGCTGTGGAAATCCTTACACTTCACTGAAATGTATCATTAAACTCTTTTACATAGGTGAGAGAAAATGTTCCCGAGCTTTTCAGGTTCATAAAAGTGTTTTAGTAGTTGTTTGTCCATGTTCCCAATGTTTATACCTGGACAAGAAGGCCGAATGTTAGAAAACTACAAGAAAACATCAGTAATTCTGGGAAAATGACAATAAATAGATGAGAACTTGCGTAGAACATGTACAAAACACTTCTCCAACTGAGTTGTTCCTGTAGGAAAGATATCTTAGGTCCAGGAATTCCTTAATTCCGCTTTTAGAGCACATTAAACAGTGTATGAATCCTATGTTGTTTCCTTAAAGTACCTAGAATGGTAAATGTGTGAAATACAAGGCAGGAATACACTTGAAATAGAGATATAAACACATTTATCAGCTGTGGAAAGAATTACACTTCACTGAAATGTATCATTAAACTCTTTTACATAGGTGAGAGACAAAATTCACGAGCTTTTCAGGTTCATAACAGTGTTTAGGTAGTTGTTTGTCCATGTTCCCAATGTTTATACCTGGACAAGAAGGCCGAATGTTAGAAACTACAAGAAAACATGAGTAATTCTGAAAAATGACAATATATAGTATAGAACTTGCATAGAACATGTACAAAACACTTCTCCAACTGAGTTGTTCATGTAAAAAAGGTATCTTAGATCCAGGAATTCCGTTATTCGCGTTTAGAGCACATTAAAACAGTATATGAATCAAATGTTGTTTCCTTAAAGTAGCCTAGAATGGTAAATGTGTGGAATACAAGGCAGAATACACTTGAAATAGAGATATAAACACATTTAGGAGCTGTGCAAAGCCTTACACTTCACTGAAATGTATCATTAAACTCTTTTACATAGGTGAGAGGACAAAATTCACGAGCTTTTCAGGTTCATAACAGTATTTAGGTAGTTGTTTGTCCATGATCCCAATGTTTATACCTGGACAAGAAGGCCGAATGTTAGAAACTACAAGAAAACATGAGTAATTCTGAGAAAATGACAATGAATAGATGAGAACTTGCATAGAACATGTACAAAACACTTCTCCAACTGAGTTGTTCATGTAAAAAAGATATCTTAGGTCCAGGAATTCCTTAATTCGCGTTTAGAGCACATTAAACAGGGTATGAATCCTATGTTGTTTTCTTAAAGTAGACTAGAATTGGAAATTTGTGAAATACAAGGGAGAATTCACTTGAAATAGAGATATAAACACATTTAGCAGCTCTGGAAAGCCTTACACTTCACTGAAATGTATCATTAAACTCTTTGACATAGGTGAGAGACAAACTTCACGAGCTTTTCAGGTTCATAACAGTGTTTAGGTAGTTGTTTGTCCATGTTCCCAATGTTTATACCTGGACAAGAAGGCCAAATGTTAGAAACTACAAGAAAACATCAGTAATTCTGGGAAAATGACAATAAATAGATGTGAACTTGCATAGAACATGTACAAAACACTTCTCCAACTGAGTTGTTCCTGTAGAAAAGATATCTTAGGACCAGGAATTCCTTAATTCGAGTTTAGAGCACATTAAACAGTGCATGAATCATATGTTGTTTCCTTAAAGTAGCCTAGAATGGTAAATGTGTGGAATATAAGGCAGAATACACTTGAAATAGAGATATAAACACATTTAGCAGCTGTGGAAATCCTTACACTTCACTGAAATGTATCATTAAACTCTTTTACATAGGTGAGAGAAAATGTTCCCGAGCTTTTCAGGTTCATAAAAGTGTTTTAGTAGTTGTTTGTCCATGTTCCCAATGTTTATACCTGGACAAGAAGGCCGAATGTTAGAAACTACAAGAAAACATCAGTAATTCTCGGAAAATGACAATAAATAGATGAGAACTTGCGTAGAACATGTACAAAACACTTCTCCAACTGAGTTGTTCCTGTAGGAAAGATATCTTAGGTCCAGGAATTCCCTTAATTCGCGTTTAGAGCACATTAAACAGTGTATGAATCCTATGTTGTTTCCTGTAAGTTGCCTAGATGGTAAACGTGTGAAATACAAGGCAGACTACACTTGAAATAGAGATATAAACACATTTATCAGCTGTGGAAAGAATTACACTTCACTGAAATGTATCATTAAACTCTTTTACATAGGTGAGAGACAAAATTCACGAGCTTTTCAGGTTCATAATGGTGTTTAGGTAGTTGTTTGTCCATGTTCCCAATGTTTATACCTTGACAAGAAGGCCGAATGTTAGAAACTACAAGAAAACATGAGTAATTCTGAGAAAATGACAATATATAGAATAGAACTTACATAGAACATGTACAAAACACTTCTCTAACTGAGTTGATCATGTAAAAAAGGTATCTTAGATCCAGGAATTCCTTTATTCGCGTTTAAAGCACATTAAACCGTATATGAATCATATGTTGTTTCCTTAAAGTAGCCTAGAATGGTAAATGTGTGGAATACAAGGCAGAATACACTTGAAATAGAGATATAAACACATTTAGGAGCTGTGCAAAGCCTTACACTTCACTGAAATGTATCATTAAACTCTTTTACATAGGTGAGAGACAAAATTCACGAGCTTTTCAGGTTCATAACAGTATTTAGGTAGTTGTTTGTCCATGTTCCCAATGTTTATACCTGGACAAGAGCGCCGAATGTTAGAAACTACAAGAAAACATCAGTAATTCTGGGAAAATGACAATAAATAGATGAGAACTCATATGAACCATGTATAAAACACTTCTCCAACTGAGTTGTTCATATAGAAAAGGTATCTTAGATCCAGGAATTCCTTAATTCGCGTTTAGAGCACATTAAACAGTGTATGAATCCTATGTTGTTTCCTTAAAGTAGCCTAGAATGCTAAATGTGTGGAATACAAGGCAGAATACATTTTGAAATAGAGATATAAACACATTTAGGAGCTGTGCAAAGCCTTACACTTCACTGAAATGTATCATTAAACTCTTTTACATAGGTGAGAGACAAAATTCACGAGCTTTTCAGGTTCATAACAGTGTTTAGGTAGTTGTTTGTCCATGTTCCCAATGTTTATACCTGGACAAGAAGGCCGAATGTTAGAAACTACAAGAAAACATGAGTAATTCTGAGAAAATGACAATATATAGTATAGAACTTGCATAGAACATGTACAAAACACTTCTCCAACTGAGTTGTTCATGTAAAAAAGGTATCTTAGATCCAGGAATTCCGTTATTTCGCGTTTAGAGCACATTAAACAGTATATGAATCAAATGTTGTTTCCTTAAAGTAGCCTAGAATGGTAAATGTGTGGAATACAAGGCAGAATACACTTGAAATAGAGATATAAACACATTTAGGAGCTGTGCCAAAGCCTTACACTTCACTGAAATGTATCATTAAACTCTTTTACATAGGTGAGAGACAAAATTCACGAGCTTTTCAGGTTCATAACAGTGTTTAGGTAGTTGTTTGTCCATGATCCCAATGTTTATACCTGGACAAGAAGGCCGAATGTTAGAAACTACAAGAAAACATGAGTAATTCTGAGAAAATGACAATGAATAGATGAGAACTTGCATAGAACATGTACAAAACACTTCTCCAACTGAGTTGTTCATGTAAAAAAGATATCTTAGGTCCAGGAATTCCTTAATTCGCGTTTAGAGCACATTAAACAGGGTATGAATCCTATGTTGTTTTCTTAAAGTAGACTAGAATTGGAAATTTGTGAAATACAAGGGAGAATTCACTTGAAATAGAGATATAAACACATTTAGCAGCTCTGGAAAGCCTTACACTTCACTGAAATGTATCATTAAACTCTTTGACATAGGTGAGAGACAAACTTCACGAGCTTTTCAGGTTCATAACAGTGTTTAGGTAGTTGTTTGTCCATGTTCCCAATGTTTATACCTGGACAAGAAGGCCGAATGTTAGAAACTACAAGAAAACATCAGTAATTCTGGGAAAATGACAATAAATAGATGTGAACTTGCATAGAACATGTACAAAACACTTCTCCAACTGAGTTGTTCCTGTAGAAAAGATATCTTAGGACCAGGAATTCCTTAATTCGAGTTTTAGAGCACATTAAACAGTGCATGAATCATATGTTGTTTCCTTAAAGTAGCCTAGAATGGTAAATGTGTGGAATATAAGGCAGAATACACTTGAAATAGAGATATAAACACATTTAGTAGCTGTGGAAATCCTTACACTTCACTGAAATGTATCATTAAACTCTTTTACATAGGTGAGAGAAAATGTTCCCCGAGCTTTTCAGGTTCATAAAAGTGTTTTAGTAGTTGTTTGTCCATGTTCCCAATGTTTATACCTGGACAAGAAGGCCGAATGTTAGAAACCTACAAGAAAACATCAGTAATTCTCGGAAAATGACAATAAATAGATGAGAACTTGCGTAGAACATGTACAAAACACTTCTCCAACTGAGTTGTTCCTGTAGGAAAGATATCTTAGGTCCAGGAATTCCTTAATTCGCGTTTAGAGCACATTAAACAGTGTATGAATCCTATGTTGTTTCCTGTAAGTTGCCTAGATGGTAAACGTGTGAAATACAAGGCAGAATACACTTGAAATATAAACACATTTATCAGCTGTGGAAAGAATTACACTTCACTGAAATGTATCATTAAACTCTTTTACATAGGTGAGAGACAAAATTCACGAGCTTTTCAGGTTCATAATGGTGTTTAGGTAGTTGTTTGTCCATGTTCCCAATGTTTATACCTTGACAAGAAGGCCGAATGTTAGAAACTACAAGAAAACATGAGTAATTCTGAGAAAATGACAATATATAGAATAGAACTTACATAGAACATGTACAAAACACTTCTCTAACTGAGTTGATCATGTAAAAAAGGTATCTTAGATCCAGGAATTCCTTTATTCGCGTTTAGAGCACATTAAACCGTATATGAATCATATGTTGTTTCCTTAAAGTAGCCTAGAATGGTAAATGTGTGGAATACAAGGCAGAATACACTTGAAATAGAGATATAAACACATTTAGGAGCTGTGCAAAGCCTTACACTTCACTGAAATGTATCATTAAACTCTTTTACATAGGTGAGAGACAAAATTCACGAGCTTTTCAGGTTCATAACAGTATTTAGGTAGTTGTTTGTCCATGTTCCCAATGTTTATACCTGGACAAGAGCGCCGAATGTTAGAAACTACAAGAAAACATCAGTAATTCTGGGAAAATGACAATAAATAGATGAGAACTCATATGAACCATGTATAAAACACTTCTCCAACTGAGTTGTTCATATAGAAAAGGTATCTTAGATCCAGGAATTCCTTAATTCGCGTTTAGAGCACATTAAACAGTGTATGAATCCTATGTTGTTTCCTTAAAGTAGCCTAGAATGCTAAATGTGTGGAATACAAGGCAGAATACATTTGAAATAGAGATATAAACACATTTAGGAGCTGTGCAAAGCCTTACACTTCACTGAAATGTATCATTAAACTCTTTTACATAGGTGAGAGACAAAATTCACGAGCTTTTCAGGTTCATAACAGTGTTTAGGTAGTTGTTTGTCCATGTTCCCAATGTTTATACCTGGACAAGAAGGCCGAATGTTAGAAACTACAAGAAAACATGAGTAATTCTGAGAAAATGACAATATATAGTATAGAACTTGCATAGAACATGTACAAAACACTTCTCCAACTGAGTTGTTCATGTAAAAAAGGTATCTTAGATCCAGGAATTCCGTTATTCGCGTTTAGAGCACATTAAACAGTATATGAATCAAATGTTGTTTCCTTAAAGTAGCCTAGAATGGTAAATGTGTGGAATACAAGGCAGAATACACTTGAAATAGAGATATAAACACATTTAGGAGCTGTGCAAAGCCTTACACTTCACTGAAATGTATCATTAAACTCTTTTACATAGGTGAGAGACAAAATTCACGAGCTTTTCAGGTTCATAACAGTGTTTAGGTAGTTGTTTGTCCATGATCCCAATGTTTATACCTGGACAAGAAGGCCGAATGTTAGAAACTACAAGAAAACATGAGTAATTCTGAGAAAATGACAATGAATAGATGAGAACTTGCATAGAACATGTACAAAACACTTCTCCAACTGAGTTGTTCATGTAAAAAAGATATCTTAGGTCCAGGAATTCCTTAATTCGCGTTTAGAGCACATTAAACAGGGTATGAATCCTATGTTGTTTTCTTAAAGTAGACTAGAATTGGAAATTTGTGAAATACAAGGGAGAATTCACTTGAAATAGAGATATAAACACATTTAGCAGCTCTGGAAAGCCTTACACTTCACTGAAATGTATCATTAAACTCTTTGACATAGGTGAGAGACAAACTTCACGAGCTTTTCAGGTTCATAACAGTGTTTAGGTAGTTGTTTGTCCATGTTCCCAATGTTTATACCTGGACAAGAAGGCCGAATGTTAGAAACTACAAGAAAACATCAGTAATTCTGGGAAAATGACAATAAATAGATGTGAACTTGCATAGAACATGTACAAAACACTTCTCCAACTGAGTTGTTCCTGTAGAAAAGATATCTTAGGACCAGGAATTCCTTAATTCGAGTTTAGAGCACATTAAACAGTGCATGAATCATATGTTGTTTCCTTAAAGTAGCCTAGAATGGTAAATGTGTGGAATATAAGGCAGAATACACTTGAAATAGAGATATAAACACATTTAGTAGCTGTGGAAATCCTTACACTTCACTGAAATGTATCATTAAACTCTTTTACATAGGTGAGAGAAAATGTTCCCGAGCTTTTCAGGTTCATAAAAGTGTTTTAGTAGTTGTTTGTCCATGTTCCCAATGTTTATACCTGGACAAGAAGGCCGAATGTTAGAAACTACAAGAAAACATCAGTAATTCTCGGAAAATGACAATAAATAGATGAGAACTTGCGTAGAACATGTACAAAACACTTCTCCAACTGAGTTGTTCCTGTAGGAAAGATATCTTAGGTCCAGGAATTCCTTAATTCGCGTTTAGAGCACATTAAACAGTGTATGAATCCTATGTTGTTTCCTGTAAGTTGCCTAGATGGTAAACGTGTGAAATACAAGGCAGAATACACTTGAAATAGAGATATAAACACATTTATCAGCTGTGGAAAGAATTACACTTCACTGAAATGTATCATTAAACTCTTTTACATAGGTGAGAGACAAAATTCACGAGCTTTTCAGGTTCATAATGGTGTTTAGGTAGTTGTTTGTCCATGTTCCCAATGTTTATACCTTGACAAGAAGGCCGAATGTTAGAAACTACAAGAAAACATGAGTAATTCTGAGAAAATGACAATATATAGAATAGAACTTACATAGAACATGTACAAAACACTTCTCTAACTGAGTTGATCATGTAAAAAAGGTATCTTAGATCCAGGAATTCCTTTATTCGCGTTTAGAGCACATTAAACCGTATATGAATCATATGTTGTTTCCTTAAAGTAGCCTAGAATGGTAAATGTGTGGAATACAAGACAGAATACACTTGAAATAGAGATATAAACACATTTAGGAGCTGTGCAAAGCCTTACACTTCACTGAAATGTATCATTAAACTCTTTTACATAGGTGAGAGACAAAATGCACGAGCTTTTCAGGTTCATAACAGTATTTAGGTAGTTGTTTGTCCATGTTCCCAATGTTTATACCTGGACAAGAAGGCCGAATGTTAGAAACTACAAGAAAACATCAGTAATTCTGGGAAAATGACAATAAATAGATGAGAACTCATATGGACCATGTATAAAACACTTCTCCAACTGAGTTGTTCATATAGAAAAGGTATCTTAGATCCAGGAATTCCTTAATTCGCGTTTAGAGCACATTAAACAGTGTATGAATCCTATGTTGTTTCCTTAAAGTAGCCTAGAATGCTAAATGTGTGGAATACAAGGCAGAATACATTTGAAATAGAGATATAAACACATTTAGGAGCTGTGCAAAGCCTTACACTTCACTGAAATGTATCATTAAACTCTTTTACATAGGTGAGAGACAAAATTCACGAGCTTTTCAGGTTCATAACAGTGTTTAGGTAGTTGTTTGTCCATGTTCCCAATGTTTATACCTGGACAAGAAGGCCGAATGTTAGAAACTACAAGAAAACATGAGTAATTCTGAGAAAATGACAATATATAGTATAGAACTTGCATAGAACATGTACAAAACACTTCTCCAACTGAGTTGTTCATGTAAAAAAGTTATCTTAGATCCAGGAATTCCTTAATTCGCGTTTAGAGCACATTAAACAGGGTATGAATCCTATGTTGTTTTCTTAAAGTAGCCTAGAATTGGAAATTTGTGAAATAAAAGGGAGAGTTCACTTGAAATAGAGATATAAACACATTTAGCAGCTCTGGAAAGCCTTACACTTCACTGAAATGTATCATTAATCTCTATAACATAGGTGAGAGCCAATGTCCCGAGCTTTTCAGGTTCATAACAGTGTTTAGGTAGTTGTTTGTCCATGTTCCCAACGTTTATACCTGGACAAGAAGGCCTAATGTTAGAAACTAAAAGAAAACATCAGTAATTCTGGGAAAATGACAATAAATAGATGAGAACTCATATAGACCATTTATAAAACACTTCTGCAACTGAGTTGTTCATATAGAAAAGGTATCTTAGATCCAGGAATTCCTTAATTCGCGTTTAGAGCACATTAAACAGTGTATGAATCCTATGTTGTTTCCTTAAAGTAGCCTAGATTGGTACATGTGTGGAATACAAGGCAGAATACACTTGAAATAGAGATATAAACACATTTAGCAGCTGTGCAAAGCCTTACACTTCACTGAAATGTATCATTAAACTCTTTTACATAGGTGAGAGACTAAATTTACGAGGTTTTCAGGTTCATAACAGTGTTTAGGTAGTTGTTTGTCCATGTTCCCAATGTTTATACCTGGACAAGAAGGCCGAATGTTAGAAACTACAAGAAAACATGAGTAATTCTGAGAAAATGACAATAAATAGATGAGAACTTGCATAAAACATGTACGAAACACTTCTCCAACTGAGTTGTTCATCTAAAAAAGATATCTTAGGTCAAGGAATTCCTTAATTCACGTTTAGAGCACATTAAACAGTGTATGAATCCTATGTTGTTTTCTTAAAGTAGCCCAGAATTGGAAATTTGTGAAATACAAGGGAGAATTTACTTGAAATAGAGATATAAACACATTTAGCAGCTGTGGAAAGCCTTTCACTTCACTGAAATGTATCATTAAACTCTTTGACATAGGTGAGAGACAAACTTCACGAGCTTTTCAGGTTCATAACAGTGTTTAGGTAGTTGTTTGTCCATGTTCCCAATGTTTATACCTGGACAAGAAGGCCGAATGTTAGAAACTATAAGAAAACATCAGTAATTCTGGGTAAATGACAATAAATAGATGAGAACTTGCATAGAACATGTACAAAACACTTCTCCAACTGAGTTGTTCATGTAAAAAAGGTATCTTAGATCCAGGAATTCCTTTATTCGTGTTTAGAGCACATTAAACAGTGTATGAATCCTATGTTGTTTCCTTAAAGTAGCCTAGAATGGTAAATGTGTGGAATACAGGGCAGAATACACTTGAAATAGAGATATAAACACATTTAGCAGCTGTGCAAAGCCTTACACTTCACTGAAATGTATCATTAAACTCTATTACATAGGTGAGAGAAAATGTTCCCGAGCTTTTCAGGTTCATAAAAGTGTTTAGGTAGTTGTTTTTCCATGTTCCCAATGTTTATACTTGGACAAGAAGGCCGAATGTTAGAAACTACAAAAAAACATCAGTAATTCTGGAAAAATGACAATAAATAGAATAGAACTTGCATAGAACATGTAAAAAACACTTCTCCAACTGAGTTGTTCATGTAAAAAAGGTATCTTAGATCCAGGAATTCCTTTATTCGCGTTTAGAGCACATTAAACAGTGTATGAATCATATGTTGCTTTCTTAAAGTAGCCTAGAATGGTAAATGTGTGGAATACAAGGCAGAATACACTTGAAATAGAGATATAAACACATTTAGCAGCTGTGGAAATCCTTACACTTCACTGAAATGTATCATTAAACTCGATGACATAGGTGAGAGACAATGTCCCCGAGCTTTTCAGGTTCATAACAGTGTTTAGGTAGTTGTTTGTCCATGTTCCCAACGTTTATACCTGGAAAAGAAGGCCTAATGTTAGAAACTAAAAGAAAACATCAGTAATTCTGGGAAAATGACAATAAATAGATCAGAACTCATATAGACCATGTATAAAACACTTCTCCAACTGAGTTGTTCATATAGAAAAGGTATCTTAGATCCAGGAATTCCTTAATTCGCGTTTAGAGCACATTTAACAGTGTATGATTCCTACGTTGTTAACTTGAAGGAGCCTAGAATAGTAAATGAGTGAAATACAAGGCAGAATACACTTGAAATAGAGATATAAACACATTTATCAGCTGTGGAAAGAATTACACTTCACTGAAATGTATCATTAAACTCTTTTACATAGGTGAGAGACAAACTTCACGAGCTTTTCAGGTTCATAACAGTGTTTAGGTAGTTGTTTGTCCATGTTCCCAATGTTTATACCTGGACAAGAAGGCCGAATGTTAGAAACTACAAGAAAACATCAGTAATTCTGGGAAAATGACAATAAATAGATGAGAACTTGCATAGAACATGTACAAAACACTTCTCCAACTGAGTTGTTCATGTAAAAAAGGTATCTTAGATCCAGGAATTCCTTAATTCGCGTTTAGAGCACATTAAACAGGGTATGAATCCTATGTTGTTTTCTTAAAGTAGCCTAGAATTGGAAATTTGTGAAATAAAAGGGAGAGTTCACTTGAAATAGAGATATAAACACATTTAGCAGCTCTGGAAAGCCTTACACTTCACTGAAATGTATCATTAATCTCTATAACATAGGTGAGAGACAATGTCCCGAGCTTTTCAGGTTCATAACAGTGTTTAGGTAGTTGTTTGTCCATGTTCCCAACGTTTATACCTGGACAAGAAGGCCTAATGTTAGAAACTAAAAGAAAACATCAGTAATTCTGGGAAAATGACAATAAATAGATGAGAACTCATATAGACCATGTATAAAACACTTCTGCAACTGAGTTGTTCATATAGAAAAGGTATCTTAGATCCAGGAATTCCTTAATTCGCGTTTAGAGCACATTAAACAGTGTATGAATCCTATGTTGTTTCCTTAAAGTAGCCTAGATTGGTAAATGTGTGGAATACAAGGCAGAATACACTTGAAATAGAGATATAAACACATTTAGCAGCTGTGCAAAGCCTTACACTTCACTGAAATGTATCATTAAACTCTTTTACATAGGTGAGAGACTAAATTTACGAGGTTTTCAGGTTCATAACAGTGTTTAGGTAGTTGTTTGTCCATGTTCCCAATGTTTATACCTGGACAAGAAGGCCGAATGTTAGAAACTACAAGAAAACATGAGTAATTCTGAGAAAATGACAATAAATAGATGAGAACTTGCATTGAACATGTACGAAACACTTCTCCAACTGAGTTGTTCATCTAAAAAAGATATCTTAGGTCAAGGAATTCCTTAATTCACGTTTAGAGCACATTAAACAGTGTATGAATCCTATGTTGTTTTCTTAAAGTAGCCCAGAATTGGAAATTTGTGAAATACAGGGGAGAATTTACTTGAAATAGAGATATAAACACATTTAGCAGCTGTGGAAAGCCTTACACTTCACTGAAATGTATCATTAAACTCTTTGACATAGGTGAGAGACAAACTTCACGAGCTTTTCAGGTTCATAACAGTGTTTAGGTAGTTGTTTGTCCATGTTCCCAATGTTTATACCTGGACAAGAAGGCCGAATGTTAGAAACTATAAGAAAACATCAGTAATTCTGGGTAAATGACAATAAATAGATGAGAACTTGCATAGAACATGTACAAAACACTTCTCCAACTGAGTTGTTCATGTAAAAAAGGTATCTTAGATCCAGGAATTCCTTTATTCGCGTTTAGAGCACATTAAACAGTGTATGAATCCTATGTTGTTTCCTTAAAGTAGCCTAGAATGGTAAATGTGTGGAATACAAGGCAGAATACACTTGAAATAGAGATATAAACACATTTAGCAGCTGTGCAAAGCCTTACACTTCACTGAAATGTATCATTAAACTCTATTACATAGGTGAGAGAAAATGTTCCCGAGCTTTTCAGGTTCATAAAAGTGTTTAGGTAGTTGTTTTTCCATGTTCCCAATGTTTATACCTGGACAAGAAGGCCGAATGTTAGAAACTACAAGAAAACATCAGTAATTCTGGAAAAATGACAATAAATAGAATAGAACTTGCATAGAACATGTAAAAAACACTTCTCCAACTGAGTTGTTCATGTAAAAAAGGTATCTTAGATCCAGGAATTCCTTTATTCGCGTTTAGAGCACATTAAACAGTGTATGAATCATATGTTGCTTTCTTAAAGTAGCCTAGAATGGTAAATGTGTGGAATACAAGGCAGAATACACTTGAAATAGAGATATAAACACATTTAGCAGCTGTGGAAATCCTTACACTTCACTGAAATGTATCATTAAACTCGATGACATAGGTGAGAGACAATGTTCCCGAGCTTTTCAGGTTCATAACAGTGTTTAGGTAGTTGTTTGTCCATGTTCCCAATGTTTATACCTGGACAAGAAGGCCGAATGTTAGAAACTCCAAGAAAACATGAGTAATTCTGAGAAAATGACAATATATAGTATAGAACTTGCATAGAACATGTACAAAACACTTCTCCAACTGAGTTGTTCATGTAAAAAAGGTATCTTAGATCCAGGAATTCCTTAATTCGCGTTTAGAGCACATTAAACAGGGTATGATTCCTATGTTGTTAACTTAAAGTAGCCTAGAATGGTAAATGTGTGGAATACAAGGCAGAATACACTTGAAATAGAGATATAAACACATTTAGCAGCTCTGGAAAGCCTTACACTTCACTGAAATGTATCATTAAACTCTATAACATAGGTGAGAGCCAATGTCCCGAGCTTTTCAGGTTCATAACAGTGTTTAGCTAGTTGTTTGTCCATGTTCCCAACGTTTATACCTGGACAAGAAGGCCTAATGTTAGAAACTAAAAGAAAACATCAGTAATTCTGGGAAAATGACAATAAATAGATGAGAACTCATATAGACCATGTATAAAACACTTCTCCATTGAGTTGTTCATATAGAAAAGGTATCTTAGATCCAGGAATTCCTTAATTCGCGTTTAGAGCACATTAAACAGTGTATGAATCCTATGTTGTTTCCTTAAAGTAGCCTAGATTGGTAAATGTGTGGAATACAAGGCAGAATACACTTGAAATAGAGATATAAACACATTTAGGACCTGTGCAAAGCCTTACACTTCACTGAAATGTATCATTAAACTCTTTTACATAGGTGAGAGACAAAATTCACGAGCTTTTCAGGTTCATAACAGTGTTTAGGTAGTTGTTTGTCCATGTTCCCAATGTTTATACCTGGACAAGACGGCCGAATGTTAGAAACTAAAAGAAAACGTGAGTAATTCTGAGAAAATGACAATGAATAGATGAGAACTTGCATAGAACATGTACAAAACACTTATCCAACTGAGTTGTTCATGTAAAAAAGATATCGTAGGTCCAGGAATTCCTTAATTCGCGTTTAGAGCACATTAAACAGGGTATATATCCTATGTTGTTTTCTTAAAGTAGCCTAGAATTGGAAATTTGTGAAATACAAGGGAGAATTCACTTGAAATAGAGATATAAACACATTTAGCAGCTGTGGAAAGCCTTACACTTCACTGAAATGTATCATTAAACTCTATAACATAGGTGAGAGCCAATGTCCCCGAGCTTTTCAGGTTCATAACAGTGTTTAGGTAGTGGTTTGTCCATGTTCCCAACGTTTATACCTGGACAAGAAGGCCTAATGTTAGAAACTACAAGAAAACATCAGTAATTCTGGGAAAGTGGCAATAAATAGAATAGAACTTGCATAGAACATGTACAAAACACTTCTCCAACTGAGTTGTTTTTGTAAAAAAGGTATCTTAGATCCAGGAATTCCTTTATTCGCGTTTAGAGCACATTAAACAGTGTTTGAATCATATGTTGCTTCCTTAAAGTAGCCTAGAATGGTAAATGTGTGGAATACAAGGCAGAATACACTTGAAATAGAGATATAAACACATTTAGCAGCTGTGGAAATCCTTACACTTCACTGAAATGTATCATTAAACTCTTTGACATAGGTGAGAGTAAATGTTCCCGAGCTTTTCATGTTCATAAAAGTGTTTAAGTAGTTGTTTGTCCATGTTCCCAATATTTATACCTGGACAAGAAGGCCGAATGTTAGAAACTACAAGAAAACATCAGTAATTCTGGGAAAATGACAATAAATAGATGAGAACTTGCATAGAACATGTACAAAACACTTCTCCAACTGAGTAGTTCCTGTAGAAAAGATATCTTAGGTCCAGGAATTCCTTAATTCGCGTTTAGAGCACATTAAACAGTGTATGAATCCTATGTTGTTTCCTGTAAGTTGCCTAGAATGGTAAACGTGTGAAATACAAGGCAGAATACACTTGAAATAGAGATATAAACACATTTAGCAGCTGTGGAAAGAATTACACTTCACTGAAATGTATCATTAAACTCTTTTACATAGGTGAGAGACAAAATTCACGAGCTTTTCAGGTTCCTAACAGTGTTTAGGTAGTTGTTTGTCCATGTTCCCAATGTTTATACCTGGACAAGAAGGCCGAATGTTAGAAACTACGAGAAAACATGAGTAATTCTGAGAAAATGACAATAAATAGATGAGAACTTGCATAGAACATGTACAAAACACTTCTCCAACTGAGTTGTTCATGTAAAAAAGATATCTTAGGTCCAGGAATTCCTTAATTCGCGTTTAGAGCACATTAAACAGTGTATGAATCCTATGTTGTTTTCTTAAAGTAGCCTAGAATTGGAAATTTGTGAAATACAAGGGAGAATTCACTTGAAATAGAGATATAAACACATTTAGCAGCTGTGGAAAGCCTTACACTTCACTGAAATGTATCATTAAACTCTTTGACATAGGTGAGAGACAAACTTCACGAGCTTTTCAGGTTCATAACAGTGTTTAGGTAGTTGTTTGTCCATGTTCCCAATGTTTATACCTGGACAAGAAGGCCGAATGTTAGAAACTATAAGAAAACATCAGTAATTCTGGGTAAATGACAATAAATAGATGAGAACTTGCATAGAACATGTACAAAACACTTCTCCAACTGAGTTGTTCATGTAAAAAAGGTATCTTAGATCCAGGAATTCCTTTATTCGCGTTTAGAGCACATTAAACAGTGTATGAATCCTATGTTGTTTCCTTAAAGTAGCCTAGAATGGCTAATGTGTGGAATACAAGGCAGAATACACTTGAAATAGAGATATAAACACATTTAGCAGCTGTGCAAAGCCTTACACTTCACTGAAATGTATCATTAAACTCTATTACATAGGTGAGAGAAAATGTTCCCGAGCTTTTCAGGTTCATAAAAGTGTTTAGGTAGTTGTTTTTCCATGTTCCCAATGTTTATACCTGGACAAGAAGGCCGAATGTTAGAAACTACAAGAAAACATCAGTAATTCTGGAAAAATGACAATAAATAGAATAGAACTTGCATAGAACATGTAAAAAACACTTCTCCAACTGAGTTGTTCATGTAAAAAAGGTATCTTAGATCCAGGAATTCCTTTATTCGCGTTTAGAGCACATTAAACCGTGTATGAATCATATGTTGCTTTCTTAAAGTAGCCTAGAATGGTAAATGTGTGGAATACAAGGCAGAATACACTTGAAATAGAGATATAAACACATTTAGCAGCTGTGGAAATCCTTACACTTCACTGAAATGTATCATTAAACTCGATGACATAGGTGAGAGACAATGTTCCCGAGCTTTTCAGGTTCATAACAGTGTTTAGGTAGTTGTTTGTCCATGTTCCCAATGTTTATACCTGGACAAGAAGGCCGAATGTTAGAAACTACAAGAAAACATGAGTAATTCTGAGAAAATGACAATATATAGTATAGAACTTGCATAGAACATGTACAAAACACTTCTCCAACTGAGTTGTTCATGTAAAAAAGGTATCTTAGATCCAGGAATTCCTTAATTCGCGTTTAGAGCACATTAAACAGGGTATGAATCCTATGTTGTTAACTTAAAGTAGCCTAGAATGGTAAATGTGTGGAATACAAGGCAGAATACACTTGAAATAGAGATATAAACACATTTAGCAGCTCTGGAAAGCCTTACACTTCACTGAAATGTATCATTAAACTCTATAACATAGGTGAGAGCCAATGTCCCGAGCTTTTCAGGTTCATAACAGTGTTTAGCTAGTTGTTTGTCCATGTTCCCAACGTTTATACCTGGACAAGAAGGCCTAATGTTAGAAACTAAAAGAAAACATCAGTAATTCTGGGAAAATGACAATAAATAGATGAGAACTCATATAGACCATGTATAAAACACTTCTCCAACTGAGTTTTTCATATAGAAAAGGTATCTTAGATCCAGGAATTCCTTAATTCGCGTTTAGAGCACATTAAACAGTGTATGAATCCTATGTTGTTTCCTTAAAGTAGCCTAGAATGGTAAATGTGTGGAATACAAGGCAGAATACACTTGAAATAGAGATATAAACACATTTAGCAGCTGTGCAAAGCCTTACACTTCACTGAAATGTATCATTAAACTCTATTACATAGGTGAGAGAAAATGTTCCCGAGCTTTTCAGGTTCATAAAAGTGTTTAGGTAGTTGTTTTTCCATGTTCCCAATGTTTATACCTGGACAAGAAGGCCGAATGTTAGAAACTACAAGAAAACATCAGTAATACTGGAAAAATGACAATAAATAGAATAGAACTTGCATAGAACATGTAAAAAACACTTCTCCAACTGAGTTGTTCATGTAAAAAAGGTATCTTAGATCCAGGAATTCCTTTATTCGCGTTTAGAGCACATTAAACAGTGTATGAATCATATGTTGCTTTCTTAAAGTAGCCTAGAATGGTAAATGTGTGGAATACAAGGCAGAATACACTTGAAATAGAGATATAAACACATTTAGCAGCTGTGGAAATCCTTACACTTCACTGAAATGTATCATTAAACTCGATGACATAGGTGAGAGACAATGTTCCCGAGCTTTTCAGGTTCATAACAGTGTTTAGGTAGTTGTTTGTCCATGTTCCCAATGTTTATACCTGGACAAGAAGGCCGAATGTTAGAAACTATAAGAAAACATCAGTAATTCTGGGTAAATGACAATAAATAGATGAGAACTTGCATAGAACATGTACAAAACACTTCTCCAACTGAGTTGTTCATGTAAAAAAGGTATCTTAGATCCAGGAATTCCTTTATTCGCGTTTAGAGCACATTAAACAGTGTATGAATCCTATGTTGTTTCCTTAAAGTAGCCTAGAATGGTAAATGTGTGGAATACAAGGCAGAATACACTTGAAATAGAGATATAAACACATTTAGCAGCTGTGCAAAGCCTTACACTTCACTGAAATGTATCATTAAACTCTATTACATAGGTGAGAGAAAATGTTCCCGAGCTTTTCAGGTTCATAAAAGTGTTTAGGTAGTTGTTTTTCCATGTTCCCAATGTTTATACCTGGACAAGAAGGCCGAATGTTAGAAACTACAAGAAAACATCAGTAATTCTGGAAAAATGACAATAAATAGAATAGAACTTGCATAGAACATGTAAAAAACACTTCTCCAACTGAGTTGTTCATGTAAAAAAGGTATCTTAGATCCAGGAATTCCTTTATTCGCGTTTAGAGCACATTAAACAGTGTATGAATCATATGTTGCTTTCTTAAAGTAGCCTAGAATGGTAAATGTGTGGAATACAAGGCAGAATACACTTGAAATAGAGATATAAACACATTTAGCAGCTGTGGAAATCCTTACACTTCACTGAAATGTATCATTAAACTCGATGACATAGGTGAGAGACAATGTTCCCGAGCTTTTCAGGTTCATAACAGTGTTTAGGTAGTTGTTTGTCCATGTTCCCAATGTTTATACCTGGACAAGAAGGCCGAATGTTAGAAACTCCAAGAAAACATGAGTAATTCTGAGAAAATGACAATATATAGTATAGAACTTGCATAGAACATGTACAAAACACTTCTCCAACTGAGTTGTTCATGTAAAAAAGGTATCTTAGATCCAGGAATTCCTTAATTCGCGTTTAGAGCACATTAAACAGGGTATGATTCCTATGTTGTTAACTTAAAGTAGCCTAGAATGGTAAATGTGTGGAATACAAGGCAGAATACACTTGAAATAGAGATATAAACACATTTAGCAGCTCTGGAAAGCCTTACACTTCACTGAAATGTATCATTAAACTCTATAACATAGGTGAGAGCCAATGTCCCGAGCTTTTCAGGTTCATAACAGTGTTTAGCTAGTTGTTTGTCCATGTTCCCAACGTTTATACCTGGACAAGAAGGCCTAATGTTAGAAACTAAAAGAAAACATCAGTAATTCTGGGAAAATGACAATAAATAGATGAGAACTCATATAGACCATGTATAAAACACTTCTCCATTGAGTTGTTCATATAGAAAAGGTATCTTAGATCCAGGAATTCCTTAATTCGCGTTTAGAGCACATTAAACAGTGTATGAATCCTATGTTGTTTCCTTAAAGTAGCCTAGATTGGTAAATGTGTGGAATACAAGGCAGAATACACTTGAAATAGAGATATAAACACATTTAGGACCTGTGCAAAGCCTTACACTTCACTGAAATGTATCATTAAACTCTTTTACATAGGTGAGAGACAAAATTCACGAGCTTTTCAGGTTCATAACAGTGTTTAGGTAGTTGTTTGTCCATGTTCCCAATGTTTATACCTGGACAAGACGGCCGAATGTTAGAAACTAAAAGAAAACGTGAGTAATTCTGAGAAAATGACAATGAATAGATGAGAACTTGCATAGAACATGTACAAAACACTTATCCAACTGAGTTGTTCATGTAAAAAAGATATCGTAGGTCCAGGAATTCCTTAATTCGCGTTTAGAGCACATTAAACAGGGTATATATCCTATGTTGTTTTCTTAAAGTAGCCTAGAATTGGAAATTTGTGAAATACAAGGGAGAATTCACTTGAAATAGAGATATAAACACATTTAGCAGCTGTGGAAAGCCTTACACTTCACTGAAATGTATCATTAAACTCTATAACATAGGTGAGAGCCAATGTCCCCGAGCTTTTCAGGTTCATAACAGTGTTTAGGTAGTGGTTTGTCATGTTCCCAACGTTTATACCTGGACAAGAAGGCCTAATGTTAGAAACTACAAGAAAACATCAGTAATTCTGGGAAAGTGGCAATAAATAGAATAGAACTTGCATAGAACATGTACAAAACACTTCTCCAACTGAGTTGTTTTTGTAAAAAAGGTATCTTAGATCCAGGAATTCCTTTATTCGCGTTTAGAGCACATTAAACAGTGTTTGAATCATATGTTGCTTCCTTAAAGTAGCCTAGAATGGTAAATGTGTGGAATACAAGGCAGAATACACTTGAAATAGAGATATAAACACATTTAGCAGCTGTGGAAATCCTTACACTTCACTGAAATGTATCATTAAACTCTTTGACATAGGTGAGAGTAAATGTTCCGAGCTTTTCATGTTCATAAAAGTGTTAAGTAGTTGTTTGTCCATGTTCCCAATATTTATACCTGGACAAGAAGGCCGAATGTTAGAAAACTACAAGAAAACATCAGTAATTCTGGGAAAATGACAATAAATAGATGAGAACTTGCATAGAACATGTACAAAACACTTCTCCAACTGAGTAGTTTCCTGTAGAAAAGATATCTTAGGTCCAGGAATTCCTTAATTCGCGTTTAGAGCACATTAAACAGTGTATGAATCCTATGTTGTTTCCTGTAAGTTGCCTAGAATGGTAAACGTGTGAAATACAAGGCAGAATACACTTGAAATAGAGATAAAACACATTTAGCAGCTTGTGGAAAAGAATTACACTTCACTGAAATGTATCATTAAACTCTTTTACATAGGTGAGAGACAAAATTCACGAGCTTTTCAGGTTCCTAACAGTGTTTAGTAGTTGTTTGTCCATGTTCCCAATGTTTATACTGGACAAGAAGGCCGAATGTTAGAAACTACGAGAAAAACATGAGTAATTCTGAGAAAATGACAATAAATAGAATGAGAACTTGCATAGAACATGTACAAAACACTTCTCCAACTGAGTTGTTCATGTAAAAAAGATATCTTAGGTCCAGGAATTCCTTAATTCGCGTTTAGAGCACATTAAACAGTGTATGAATCCTATGTTGTTTTTCTTAAAGTAGCCTAGAATTGGAAATTTGTGAAATACAAGGGAGAATTCACTTGAAATAGAGATATAAACACATTTAGCAGCTGTGGAAAGCCTTACACTTCACTGAAATGTATCATTAAACTCTTTGACATAGGTGAGAGCAAACTTCACGAGCTTTTCAGGTTCATAACAGTGTTTAGGTAGTTGTTTGTCCATGTTCCCAATGTTTATACCTGGACAGAAGGCCGAATGTTAGAAACTATAAGAAAACATCAGTAATTCTGGGTAAATGACAAATAAATAGATGAGAACTTGCATAGAACATGTACAAAAACACTTCACCAACTGAGTTGTTCAAGTAAAAAAGGTATCATAGATCCAGGAATTCCTTTATTCGCGTTTAGAGCACATTAAACAGTGTATGAATCCTATGTTGTTTCCTTAAAGTAGCCTAGAATGGCTAATGTGTGGAATACAAGGCAGAATACACATGAAATAGAGATATAAACACATTTAGCAGCTGTGCAAAGCCTTACACTTCACTGAAATGTACATTAAACTCTATTACATAGGTGAGAGAAAAATGTTCCCGAGCTTTTCAGGTTCATAAAAGTGTTTAGGTAGTTGTTTTTCCATGTTCCCAATGTTTATACCTGGACAAGAAGGCCGAATTGTTAGAAACTACAAGAAAACATCAGTAATTCTGGAAAAATGACAATAAATAGAATAGAACTTGCATAGAACATGTAAAAACACTTCTCCAACTGAGTTGTTCATGTAAAAAAGGTATCTTAGATCCAGGAATTCCTTTATTCGCGTTTAAGAGCACATTAAACCGTGTATGAATCATATGTTGCTTTCTTAAAGTAGCCTAGAATGGTAAATTGTGGAATACAAGGCAGAATACACTTGAAATAGAGATATAAACACATTTAGCAGCTGTGGAAATCCTTACACTTCACTGAAATGTATCATTAAACTCGATGACATAGGTGAGAGACAATGTTCCCGAGCTTTTCAGGTTCATAACCAGTGTTTAGGTAGTTGTTTGTCCATGTTCCCAATGTTTTATACCTGGACAAGAAGGCCGAATGTTAGAAACTACAGAAAACATGAGTAATTCTGAGGAAATGACAATATATAGTATAGAAATTGCATAGAACATGTACAAAACACTTCTCCAACTGAGTTGTTCATGTAAAAAAGGTATCTTAGGATCCAGGAATTCCCTTAATTCGCGTTTAGAGCACATTAAACAGGGTATGAATCCTATGTTGTTAACTTAAAGTAGCCTAGAATGGTAAATGTGTGGAATACAGGCAGAATACACTTGAAATAGAGATATAAACACATTTAGCAGCTCTGGAAAGCCTTACACTTCACTGAAATGTATCATTAAACTCTATAACATAGGTGAGAGCCAATGTCCCGAGCTTTTCAGGTTCATAACAGCTGTTTAGCTAGTTGTTTGTCCATGTTCCCAACGTTTATACCTGGACAAGAAGGCCTAATGTTAGAAAACTAAAAGAAAACATCATTAATTCTGGGAAAATGACAATAAATAGATGAGAACTCATATAGACCATGTATAAAACACTTCTCCAACTGAGTTTTTCATATAGAAAAGGTATCTTAGATCCAGGAATTCTTAATCGCGTTTAGAGCACATTAAACAGTGTATGAATCCTATGTTGTTTCCTTAAAGTAGCCTAGAATGGTAAATGTGTGGATACAAGGCTGAATACACTTGAAATAGGAGATATAAACACATTTAGCAGCTGTGCAAAGCCTTACACTTCACTGAAATGTATCATTAAACTCTATTACATAGGTGAGAGAAAATGTTCCCGAGCTTTTCAGGTTCATAAAAGTGTTTAGGTAGTTGTTTTTCCATGTTCCCAATGTTTATACCTGGACAAGAAGGCCGAATGTTAGAAACTACAAGAAAACATCAGTAATACTGGAAAAATGACAATAAATAGAATAGAACTTGCATAGAACATGTAAAAAACACTTCTCCAACTGAGTTGTTCATGTAAAAAAGGTATCTTAGATCCAGGAATTCCTTTATTCGCGTTTAGAGCACATTAAACAGTGTATGAATCATATGTTGCTTTCTTAAAGTAGCCTAGAATGGTAAATGTGTGGAATACAAGGCAGAATACACTTGAAATAGAGATATAAACACATTTAGCAGCTGTGGAAATCCTTACACTTCACTGAAATGTATCATTAAACTCGATGACATAGGTGAGAGACAATGTTCCCGAGCTTTTCAGGTTCATAACAGTGTTTAGGTAGTTGTTTGTCCATGTTCCCAATGTTTATACCTGGACAAGAAGGCCGAATGTTAGAAACTACAAGAAAACATGAGTAATTCTGAGAAAATGACAATATATAGTATAGAACTTGCATAGAACATGTACAAAACACTTCTCCAACTGAGTTGTTCATGTAAAAAAGGTATCTTAGATCCAGGAATTCCTTAATTCGCGTTCAGAGCACATTAAACAGGGTATGAATCCTATGTTGTTAACTTAAAGTAGCCTAGAATGGTAAATGTGTGGAATACAAGGCAGAATACACTTGAAATAGAGATATAAACACATTTAGCAGCTCTGGAAAGCCTTACACTTCACTGAAATGTATCATTAAACTCTATAATATAGGTGAGAGCCAATGTCCCGAGCTTTTCAGGTTCATAACAGTGTTTAGCTAGTTGTTTGTCCATGTTCCCAACGTTTATACCTAGACAAGAAGGCCTAATGTTAGAAACTAAAAGAAAACATCAGTAATTCTGGGAAAATGACAATAAATAGATGAGAACTCATATAGACCATGTATAAAACACTTCTCCAACTGAGTTGTTCATATAGAAAAGGTATCTTAGATCCAGGAATTCCTTAATTCGCGTTTAGAGCACATTAAACAGTGTATGAATCCTATGTTGTTTCCTTAAAGTAGCCTAGATTGGTAAATGTGTGGAATACAAGGCAGAATACACTTGAAATAGAGATATAAACACATTTAGGAGCTGTGCAAAGCCTTACACTTCACTGAAATGTATCATTAAACTCTTTTACATAGGTGAGAGACTAAAATTACGAGGTTTTCAGGTTCATAACAGTGTTTAGGTAGTTGTTTGTCCATGTTCCCAATGTTTATACCTGGACAAGAAGGCCGAATGTTAGAAACTACAAGAAAACATGAGTAATTCTGAGAAAATGACAATAAATAGATGAGAACTTGCATAGAACATGTACGAAACACTTCTCCAACTGAGTTGTTCATCTAAAAAAGATATCTTAGGTCAAGGAATTCCTTAATTCACGTTTAGAGCACATTAAACAGTGTATGAATCCTATGTTGTTTTCTTAAAGTAGCCCAGAATTGGAAATTTGTGAAATACAAGGGAGAATTTACTTGAAATAGAGATATTAACACATTTAGCAGCTGTGGAAAGCCTTACACTTCACTGAAATGTATCATTAAACTCTTTGACATAGGTGAGAGAAACTTCACGAGCTTTTCAGGTTCATAACAGTGTTTAGGTAGTTGTTTGTCCATGTTCCCAATGTTTATACCTGGACAAGAAGGCCGAATGTAAGAAACTATAAGAAAACATCAGTAATTCTGGGTAAATGACAATAAATAGATGAGAACTTGCATAGAACATGTACAAAACACTTCTCCAACTGAGTTGTTCATGTAAAAAAGGTATCTTAGATCCAGGAATTCCTTTATTCGCGTTTAGAGCACATTAAACAGTGTATGAATCATATGTTGCTTTCTTAAAGTAGCCTAGAATGGTAAATGTGTGGAATACAAGGCAGAATACACTTGAAATAGAGATATAAACACATTTAGCAGCTGTGGAAATCCTTACACTTCACTGAAATGTATCATTAAACTCGATAACATAGGTGAGAGACAATGTCCCCGAGCTTTTCAGGTTCATAACAGTGTTTAGGTAGTTGTTTGTCCATGTTCCCAACGTTTATACCTGGACAAGAAGGCCTAATGTTAGAAACTAAAAGAAAACATCAGTAATTCTGGGAAAATGACAATAAATAGATCAGAACTCATATAGACCATGTATAAAACACTTCTCCAACTGAGTTGTTCATATAGAAAAGGTATCTTAGATCCAGGAATTCCTTAATTCACGTTTAGAGCACATTTAACAGTGTATGATTCCTACGTTGTTAACTTGAAGGAGCTTAGAATAGTAAATGAGTGAAATACAAGGCAGAATACACTTGAAATAGAGATATAAACACATTTATCAGCTGTGGAAAGAATTACACTTCACTGAAATGTATCATTAAACTCTTTTACATAGGTGAGAGACAAAATTCACGAGCTTTTCAGGTTCATAACAGTGTTTAGGTAGTTGTTTGTCCATGTTCCCAATGTTTATACCTGAACAAGAAGGCCGAATGTTAAAAACTACAAGAAAACATGAGTAATTCTGAGAAAATGACAATAAATAGAATAGAACTTGCATAAAACATGTACAAAACACTTCTCCAACTGAGTTGTTCATGTAAAAAAGGTATCTTAGATCCAAGAATTCCTTTATTCGCGTTTAGAGCACATTAAACAGTGTATGAATCCTATGTTGTTTCCTTAAAGTACCTAGAATGGTAAATGAGTGAAATACAAGGCAGAATACACTTGAAATAGAGATATAAACACATTTAGCAGCTTTGGATAGCCTTACACTACACTGAAATGTATCATTAAACTCGATAACATAGGTGAGAGACAATGTCCCCGAGCTTTTCAGGTTCATAACAGTGTTTAGGTAGTTGTTTGTCCATGTTCCCAACGTTTATACCTGGAAAAGAAGGCCTAATGTTAGAAACTACAAGAGAACATCAGTAATCCTGGGAAAATGACAATAAATAGATGTGAACTTGCATAGAACATGTACAAAACACTTCTCCAACTGAGTTGTTCCTGTAGAAAAGATATCTGAGGACCAGGAATTCCTTAATTCAAGTTTAGAGCACATTAAACAGTGTATGAATCCTATGTTGTTTCCTTAAAGTAGCCTAGAATGGTAAATGTGTGGAATACAAGGCAGAATACACTTGAAATAGAGACATAAACACATTTAGCAGCTGTGCAAAGCCTTACACTTCACTGAAATGTATCATTAAACTCTATTACATAGGTGAGAGAAAATGTTCCCGAGCTTTTCAGGTTCATAAAAGTGTTTAGGTAGTTGTTTTTCCATGTTCCCAATGTTTATACCTGGACAAGAAGGCCGAATGTTAGAAACTACAAGAAAACATCAGTAATTCTGGGAAAATGACAATAAATAGATGAGAACTTGCATAGAACATGTACAAAACACTTCTCCAACTGAGTTGTTCCTGTAGAAAAGATATCTTAGGTCCAGGAATTCCTTAATTCGCTTTTAGAGCACATTAAACAGTGTATGAATCCTATGTTGTTTCCTTAAAGTACCTAGAATGGTAAATGTGTGAAATACAAGGCAGAATACACTTGAAATAGAGATATAAACACATTTATCAGCTGTGGAAAGAATTACACTTCACTGAAATGTATCATTAAACTCTTTTACATAGGTGAGAGACAAAATTCACGAGCTTTTCAGGTTCATAACAGTGTTTAGGTAGTTGTTTGTCCATGTTCCCAATGTTTATACCTGGACAAGAAGGCCGAATGTTAGAAACTACAAGAAAACATGAGTAATTCTGAGAAAATGACAATATATAGTATAGAACTTGCATAGAACATGTACAAAACACTTCTCCAACTGAGTTGTTCATGTAAAAAAGGTATCTTAAATCCAGGAATTCCTTAATTCGCGTTTAGAGAACATTAAACAAGGTATGAATCCTATGTTGTTTTCTTAAAGTAGCCTAGAATTGGAAATTTGTGAAATACAAGGGAGAATTCACTTGAAATAGAGATATAAACACATTTAGCAGCTCTGGAAAGCCTTACACTTCACTGAAATGTATCATTAATCTCTATAACATAGGTGAGAGCCAATGTCCCGAGCTTTTCAGGTTCATAACAGTGTTTAGGTAGTTGTTTGTCCATGTTCCCAACGTTTATACCTGGACAAGAAGGCCTAATGTTAGAAACTAAAAGAAAACATCAGTAATTCTGGGAAAATGACAATAAATAGATGAGAACTCATATAGACCATGTATAAAACACTTCTCCAACTGAGTTGTTCATATAGAAAAGGTATCTTAGATCCAGGAATTCCTTAATTCACGTTTAGAGCACATTAAACAGTGTATGAATCCTATGTTGTTTCCTTAAAGTAGCCTAGATTGGTAAATGTGTGGAATACAAGGCAGAATACACTTGAAATAGAGATATAAACACATTTAGGAGCTGTGCAAAGCCTTACACTTCACTGAAATGTATCATTAAACTCTTTTACATAGGTGAGAGATAAAATTTACAAGGTTTTCAGGTTCATAACAGTGTTTAGGTAGTTGTTTGTCCATGTTCCCAATGTTTATACCTGGACAAGAAGGCCGAATGTTAGAAACTACAAGAAAACATGAGTAATTCTGAGAAAATGACAATAAATAGATGAGAACTTGCATAGAACATGTACGAAACACTTCTCCAACTGAGTTGTTCATCTAAAAAAGATATCTTAGGTCAAGGAATTCCTTAATTCACGTTTAGAGCACATTAAACAGTGTATGAATCCTATGTTGTTTTCTTAAAGTAGCCCAGAATTGGAAATTTGTGAAATACAAGGGAGAATTTACTTGAAATAGAGATATAAACACATTTAGCAGCTGTGGAAAGCCTTACACTTCACTGAAATGTATCATTAAACTCTTTGACATAGGTGAGAGACAAACTTCACGAGCTTTTCAGGTTCATAACAGTGTTTAGGTAGTTGTTTGTCCATGTTCCCAATGTTTATACCTGGACAAGAAGGCCGAATGTTAGAAACTACAAGAAAACATGAGTAATTCTGAGAAAATGACAATATATAGTATAGAACTTGCATAGAACATGTACAAAACACTTCTCCAACTGAGTTGTTCATGTAAAAAAGGTATCTTAAATCCAGGAATTCCTTAATTCGCGTTTAGAGCACATTAAACAAGGTATGAATCCTATGTTGTTTTCTTAAAGTAGCCTAGAATTGGAAATTTGTGAAATACAAGGGAGAATTCACTTGAAATAGAGATATAAACACATTTAGCAGCTCTGGAAAGCCTTACACTTCACTGAAATGTATCATTAATCTTTATAACATAGGTGAGAGCCAATGTCCCGAGCTTTTCAGGTTCATAACAGTGTTTAGGTAGTTGTTTGTCCATGTTCCCAACGTTTATACCTGGACAAGAAGGCCTAATGTTAGAAACTAAAAGAAAACATCAGTAATTCTGGGAAAATGACAATAAATAGATGAGAACTCATATAGACCATGTATAAAACACTTCTCCAACTGAGTTGTTCATATAGAAAAGGTATCTTAGATCCAGGAATTCCTTAATTCACGTTTAGAGCACATTAAACAGTGTATGAATCCTATGTTGTTTCCTTAAAGTAGCCTAGATTGGTAAATGTGTGGAATACAAGGCAGAATACACTTGAAATAGAGATATAAACACATTTAGGAGCTGTGCAAAGCCTTACACTTCACTGAAATGTATCATTAAACTCTTTTACATAGGTGAGAGACAAAATTTACAAGGTTTTCAGGTTCATAACAGTGTTTAGGTAGTTGTTTGTCCATGTTCCCAATGTTTATACCTGGACAAGAAGGCCGAATGTTAGAAACTACAAGAAAACATGAGTAATTCTGAGAAAATGACAATAAATAGATGAGAACTTGCATAGAACATGTACGAAACACTTCTCCAACTGAGTTGTTCATCTAAAAAAGATATCTTAGGTCAAGGAATTCCTTAATTCACGTTTAGAGCACATTAAACAGTGTATGAATCCTATGTTGTTTTCTTAAAGTAGCCCAGAATTGGAAATTTGTGAAATACAAGGGAGAATTTACTTGAAATAGAGATATAAACACATTTAGCAGCTGTGGAAAGCCTTACACTTCACTGAAATGTATCATTAAACTCTTTGACATAGGTGAGAGACAAACTTCACGAGCTTTTCAGGTTCATAACAGTGTTTAGGTAGTTGTTTGTCCATGTTCCCAATGTTTATACCTGGACAAGAAGGCCGAATGTTAGAAACTATAAGAAAACATCAGTAATTCTGGGTAAATGACAATAAATAGAAAAGAACTTGCATAGAACATGTACAAAACACTTCTCCAACTGAGTTGTTCATGTAAAAAAGGTATCTTAGATCCAGGAATTCCTTTATTCGCGTTTAGAGCACATTAAACAGTGTATGAATCCTATGTTGTTTCCTTAAAGTAGCCTAGAATGGTAAATGTGTGGAATACAAGGCAGAATACACTTGAAATAGAGATATAAACACATTTAGCAGCTGTGCAAAGCCTTACACTTCACTGAAATGTATCATTAAACTCTATTACATAGGTGAGAGAAAATGTTCCCGAGCTTTTCAGGTTCATAAAAGTGTTTAGGTAGTTGTTTTTCCATGTTCCCAATGTTTATACCTGGACAAGAAGGCCGAATGTTAGAAACTACAAGAAAACATCAGTAATTCTGGAATGGAAAAATGACAATAAATAAAATAGAACTTGCATAGAACATGTACAAAACACTTCTCCAACTGAGTTGTTCATGTAAAAAAGGTATCTTAGATCCAGGAATTCCTTTATTAGCGTTTAGCGCACATTAAACAGTGTATGAATCATATGTTGCTTCCTTAAAGTAGCCTAGAATGGTAAATGTGTGGAATACAAGGCAGAATACACTTGAAATAGAGAAATAAACACATTTAGCAGCTGTGGAAATCCTTACACTTCACTGAAATGTATCATTAAACTGTTTTACATAGGTGAGAGAAAATGTTCCCGAGCTTTTCAGGTTCATAAAAGTGTTTAAGTAGTTGTTTGTCCATGTTCCCAATATTTATACCTGGACAAGAAGGCCGAATGTTAGAAACTACAAGAAAACATCAGTAATTCTGGGAAAATGACAATAAATAGATGAGAACTTGCATAGAACATGTACAAAACACTTCTCCAACTGAGTTGTTTCTGTAGAAAAGATATCTTAGGTCCAGGAATTCCTTAATTCGCTTTAAAAGCACATTAAACAGTGTATGAATCCTATGTTGTTTCCTTAAAGTACCTAGAATGGTAAATGTGTGAAATACAAGGCAGAATACACTTGAAATAGAGATATAAACACATTTATCAGCTGTGGAAAGAATTACACTTCACTGAAATGTATCATTAAACTCTTTTACATAGGTGAGAGACAAAATTCACGAGCTTTTCAGGTTCATAACAGTGTTTAGGTAGTTGGTTGTCCATGTTCCCAATGTTTATACCTGGACAAGAAGGCCGAATGTTAGAAACTACAAGAAAACATGAGTAATTCTAAGAAAATGACAATAAATAGATGAGAACTTGCATAGAACATGTACAAAACACTTCTCCAACTGAGTTGTTCATGTAAAAAAGATATCTTAGGTCCAGGAATTCCTTAATTCGAGTTTAGAGCACATTAAACAGTGTATGAATCATATGTTGTTTCCTTAAAGTAGCCTAGAATGGTAAATGTGTGGAATACAACGCAGAATACACTTGAAGAGAGATATAAACACATTTAGGAGCTGTGCAAAGCCTTACACTTCACTGAAATGTATCATTAAACTCTTTTACATAGGTGAGAGACAAAATACACGAGCTTTTCAGGTTCATAACAGTGTTTAGGTAGTTGTTTGTCCATGTTCCCAATGTTTATACCTGCACAAGAAGGCCGAATATTAGAAACTACAAGAAAACATCAGTAATTCTGGGAAAATGACAATAAATAGATGTGAACTTGCATAGAACATGTACAAAACACTTCTCCAACTGAGTTGTTCCTGTAGAAAAGATATCTTAGGACCAGGAATTCCTTAATTCGCGTTTAGAGAACATTAAACAAGGTATGAATCCTATGTTGTTTTCTTAAAGTAGCCTAGAATTGGAAATTTGTGAAATACAAGGGAGAATTCACTTGAAATAGAGATATAAACACATTTAGCAGCTCTGGAAAGCCTTACACTTCACTGAAATGTATCATTAATCTCTATAACATAGGTGAGAGCCAATGTCCCGAGCTTTTCAGGTTCATAACAGTGTTTAGGTAGTTGTTTGTCCATGTTCCCAACGTTTATACCTGGACAAGAAGGCCTAATGTTAGAAACTAAAAGAAAACATCAGTAATTCTGGGAAAATGACAATAAATAGATGAGAACTCATATAGACCATGTATAAAACACTTCTCCAACTGAGTTGTTCATATAGAAAAGGTATCTTAGATCCAGGAATTCCTTAATTCACGTTTAGAGCACATTAAACAGTGTATGAATCCTATGTTGTTTCCTTAAAGTAGCCTAGATTGGTAAATGTGTGGAATACAAGGCAGAATACACTTGAAATAGAGATATAAACACATTTAGGAGCTGTGCAAAGCCTTACACTTCACTGAAATGTATCATTAAACTCTTTTACATAGGTGAGAGATAAAATTTACAAGGTTTTCAGGTTCATAACAGTGTTTAGGTAGTTGTTTGTCCATGTTCCCAATGTTTATACCTGGACAAGAAGGCCGAATGTTAGAAACTACAAGAAAACATGAGTAATTCTGAGAAAATGACAATAAATAGATGAGAACTTGCATAGAACATGTACGAAACACTTCTCCAACTGAGTTGTTCATCTAAAAAAGATATCTTAGGTCAAGGAATTCCTTAATTCACGTTTAGAGCACATTAAACAGTGTATGAATCCTATGTTGTTTTCTTAAAGTAGCCCAGAATTGGAAATTTGTGAAATACAAGGGAGAATTTACTTGAAATAGAGATATAAACACATTTAGCAGCTGTGGAAAGCCTTACACTTCACTGAAATGTATCATTAAACTCTTTGACATAGGTGAGAGACAAACTTCACGAGCTTTTCAGGTTCATAACAGTGTTTAGGTAGTTGTTTGTCCATGTTCCCAATGTTTATACCTGGACAAGAAGGCCGAATGTTAGAAACTACAAGAAAACATGAGTAATTCTGAGAAAATGACAATATATAGTATAGAACTTGCATAGAACATGTACAAAACACTTCTCCAACTGAGTTGTTCATGTAAAAAAGGTATCTTAAATCCAGGAATTCCTTAATTCGCGTTTAGAGCACATTAAACAAGGTATGAATCCTATGTTGTTTTCTTAAAGTAGCCTAGAATTGGAAATTTGTGAAATACAAGGGAGAATTCACTTGAAATAGAGATATAAACACATTTAGCAGCTCTGGAAAGCCTTACACTTCACTGAAATGTATCATTAATCTTTATAACATAGGTGAGAGCCAATGTCCCGAGCTTTTCAGGTTCATAACAGTGTTTAGGTAGTTGTTTGTCCATGTTCCCAACGTTTATACCTGGACAAGAAGGCCTAATGTTAGAAACTAAAAGAAAACATCAGTAATTCTGGGAAAATGACAATAAATAGATGAGAACTCATATAGACCATGTATAAAACACTTCTCCAACTGAGTTGTTCATATAGAAAAGGTATCTTAGATCCAGGAATTCCTTAATTCACGTTTAGAGCACATTAAACAGTGTATGAATCCTATGTTGTTTCCTTAAAGTAGCCTAGATTGGTAAATGTGTGGAATACAAGGCAGAATACACTTGAAATAGAGATATAAACACATTTAGGAGCTGTGCAAAGCCTTACACTTCACTGAAATGTATCATTAAACTCTTTTACATAGGTGAGAGACAAAATTTACAAGGTTTTCAGGTTCATAACAGTGTTTAGGTAGTTGTTTGTCCATGTTCCCAATGTTTATACCTGGACAAGAAGGCCGAATGTTAGAAACTACAAGAAAACATGAGTAATTCTGAGAAAATGACAATAAATAGATGAGAACTTGCATAGAACATGTACGAAACACTTCTCCAACTGAGTTGTTCATCTAAAAAAGATATCTTAGGTCAAGGAATTCCTTAATTCACGTTTAGAGCACATTAAACAGTGTATGAATCCTATGTTGTTTTCTTAAAGTAGCCCAGAATTGGAAATTTGTGAAATACAAGGGAGAATTTACTTGAAATAGAGATATAAACACATTTAGCAGCTGTGGAAAGCCTTACACTTCACTGAAATGTATCATTAAACTCTTTGACATAGGTGAGAGACAAACTTCACGAGCTTTTCAGGTTCATAACAGTGTTTAGGTAGTTGTTTGTCCATGTTCCCAATGTTTATACCTGGACAAGAAGGCCGAATGTTAGAAACTATAAGAAAACATCAGTAATTCTGGGTAAATGACAATAAATAGAAAAGAACTTGCATAGAACATGTACAAAACACTTCTCCAACTGAGTTGTTCATGTAAAAAAGGTATCTTAGATCCAGGAATTCCTTTATTCGCGTTTAGAGCACATTAAACAGTGTATGAATCCTATGTTGTTTCCTTAAAGTAGCCTAGAATGGTAAATGTGTGGAATACAAGGCAGAATACACTTGAAATAGAGATATAAACACATTTAGCAGCTGTGCAAAGCCTTACACTTCACTGAAATGTATCATTAAACTCTATTACATAGGTGAGAGAAAATGTTCCCGAGCTTTTCAGGTTCATAAAAGTGTTTAGGTAGTTGTTTTTCCATGTTCCCAATGTTTATACCTGGACAAGAAGGCCGAATGTTAGAAACTACAAGAAAACATCAGTAATTCTGGAAAAATGACAATAAATAAAATAGAACTTGCATAGAACATGTACAAAACACTTCTCCAACTGAGTTGTTCATGTAAAAAAGGTATCTTAGATCCAGGAATTCCTTTATTAGCGTTTAGCGCACATTAAACAGTGTATGAATCATATGTTGCTTCCTTAAAGTAGCCTAGAATGGTAAATGTGTGGAATACAAGGCAGAATACACTTGAAATAGAGAAATAAACACATTTAGCAGCTGTGGAAATCCTTACACTTCACTGAAATGTATCATTAAACTGTTTTACATAGGTGAGAGAAAATGTTCCCGAGCTTTTCAGGTTCATAAAAGTGTTTAAGTAGTTGTTTGTCCATGTTCCCAATATTTATACCTGGACAAGAAGGCCGAATGTTAGAAACTACAAGAAAACATCAGTAATTCTGGGAAAATGACAATAAATAGATGAGAACTTGCATAGAACATGTACAAAACACTTCTCCAACTGAGTTGTTTCTGTAGAAAAGATATCTTAGGTCCAGGAATTCCTTAATTCGCTTTAAAAGCACATTAAACAGTGTATGAATCCTATGTTGTTTCCTTAAAGTACCTAGAATGGTAAATGTGTGAAATACAAGGCAGAATACACTTGAAATAGAGATATAAACACATTTATCAGCTGTGGAAAGAATTACACTTCACTGAAATGTATCATTAAACTCTTTTACATAGGTGAGAGACAAAATTCACGAGCTTTTCAGGTTCATAACAGTGTTTAGGTAGTTGGTTGTCCATGTTCCCAATGTTTATACCTGGACAAGAAGGCCGAATGTTAGAAACTACAAGAAAACATGAGTAATTCTAAGAAAATGACAATAAATAGATGAGAACTTGCATAGAACATGTACAAAACACTTCTCCAACTGAGTTGTTCATGTAAAAAAGATATCTTAGGTCCAGGAATTCCTTAATTCGAGTTTAGAGCACATTAAACAGTGTATGAATCATATGTTGTTTCCTTAAAGTAGCCTAGAATGGTAAATGTGTGGAATACAACGCAGAATACACTTGAAGAGAGATATAAACACATTTAGGAGCTGTGCAAAGCCTTACACTTCACTGAAATGTATCATTAAACTCTTTTACATAGGTGAGAGACAAAATACACGAGCTTTTCAGGTTCATAACAGTGTTTAGGTAGTTGTTTGTCCATGTTCCCAATGTTTATACCTGCACAAGAAGGCCGAATATTAGAAACTACAAGAAAACATCAGTAATTCTGGGAAAATGACAATAAATAGATGTGAACTTGCATAGAACATGTACAAAACACTTCTCCAACTGAGTTGTTCCTGTAGAAAAGATATCTTAGGACCAGGAATTCCTTAATTCAAGTTTAGAGCACATTAAACAGTGTATGAATCCTATGTTGTTTCCTTAAAGTAGCCTAGAATGGTAAATGTGTGGAATACAAGGCAGAATACACTTGAAATAGAGATATAAACACATTTAGCAGCTGTGCAAAGCCTTACACTTCACTGAAATGTATCATTAAACTCTATTACATAGGTGAGAGACAAAATTCACGAGCTTTTCAGGTTCATAACAGTGTTTAGGTAGTTGTTTGTCCATGTTCCCAATGTTTATACCTTTACAAGAAGGCCGAATATTAGAAACTACAAGAAAACATGAGTAATTCTGAGAAAATGACAATATATAGAATAGAACTTGCATAGAACATGTACAAAACACTTCTCCAACTGAGTTGTTCATGTAAAAAAGGTATCTTAGATCCAGGAATTCCTTTATTTGCGTTTAGAGCACATTAAACAGTATATGAATCATATGTTGTTTCCTTAAAGTAGCCTAGAATGGTAAATGTGTGGAATACAAGGCAGAATACTCTTGAAATAGAGATATAAACACATTTAGGAGCTGTGCAAAGCCTTACACTTCACTGAAATGTATCATTAAACTCTTTTACATAGGTGAGAGACAAAATTCACGAGCTTTTCAGGTTCATAACAGTGTTTAGGTAGTTGTTTGTCCATGTTCCCAATGTTTATACCTGGACAAGACGGCCGAATGTTAGAAACTACAAGAAAACATGAGTAATTCTGAGAAAATGACAATGAATAGATGAGAACTTGCATAGAACATGTACAAAACACTTCTCCAACTGAGTTGTTCATGTAAAAAAGGTATCTTAGATCCAGGAATTCCTTTATTCGCGTTTAGAGCACATTAAACAGTGTATGAATCCTATGTTGTTTCCTTAAAGTAGCCTAGAATGGTAAATGTGTGGAATACAAGGCAGAATACACTTGAAATAGAGATATAAACACATTTAGCTGCTGTGCAAAGCCTTACACTTCACTGAAATGTATCATTAAACTCTATTACATAGGTGAGAGAAAATGTTCCCGAGCTTTTCAGGTTCATAAAAGTGCTTAGGTAGTTGTTTTTCCATGTTCCCAATGTTTATACCTGGACAAGATGCCGAATGTTAGAAACTACAAGAAAACATCAGTAATTCTGGGAAAATGACAATAAATAGAATAGAACTTGCATAGAACATGTACAAAACACTTCTCCAACTGAGTTGTTCATGTAAAAAAGGTATCTTAGATCCAGGAATTCCTTTATTCGCGTTTAGAGCACATTAAACAGTGTATGAATCATATGTTGCTTCCTTAAAGTAGCCTAGAATGATAAATGTGTGGAATACAAGGCAGAATACACTTGAAATAGAGATATAAACACATTTAGGAGCTGTGCAAAGCCTTATACTTCACTGAAATGTATCATTAAACTCTTTTACATAGGTGAGAGACAAAATACACGAGCTTTTCAGGTTCATAACAGTGTTTAGGTAGTTGTTTGTCCATGTTCCCAACGTTTATACCTGGACAAGAAGGCCTAATGTTAGAAACTAAAAGAAAACATCAGTAATTCTGGGAAAATGACAATAAATAGATGAGAACTCATATAGACCATGTATAAAACACTTCTCCAACTGAGTTGTTCATATAGAAAAGGTATCTTAGATCCAGGAATTCCTTAATTCGCGTTTAGAGCACATTAAACAGTGTATGAATCCTATGTTGTTTCCTTAAAGTAGCCTAGATTGGTAAATGTGTGGAATACAAGGCAGAATACACTTGAAATAGAGATATAAACACATTTAGGAGCTGTGCAAAGCCTTACACTTCACTGAAATGTATCATTAAACTGTTTTACATAGGTGAGAGACTAAATTCACGAGCTTTTCAGGTTCATAACAGTGTTTAGGTAGTTGTTTGTCCATGTTCCCAATGTTTATACCTGGACAAGAAGGCCGAATGTTAGAAACTACAAGAAAACATGAGTAATTCTGAGAAAATGACAATAAATAGATGAGAACTTGCATAGAACATGTACGAAACACTTCTCCAACTGAGTTGTTCATCTAAAAAAGATATCTTAGGTCAAGGAATTCCTTAATTCACGTTTAGAGCACATAAAACCGTGTATGAATCCTATGTTGTTTTCTTAAAGTAGCCCAGAATTGGAAATTTGTGAAATACAAGGGAGAATTTACTTGAAATAGAGATATAAACACATTTAGCAGCTGTGGAAACCCTTACACTTCACTGAAATGTATCATTAAACTCTTTGACATAGGTGAGAGACAAACTTCACGAGCTTTTCAGGTTCATAAAAGTGTTTAGGTAGTTGTTTTTCCATGTTCCCAATGTTTATACCTGGACAAGAAGGCCGAATGTTAGAAACTACAAGAAAACATCAGTAATTCTGGAAAAATGACAATAAATAGAATAGAACTTGCATAGAACATGTACAAAACACTTCTCCAACAGAGTTGTTCATGTAAAAAAGGTATCTTAGATCCAGGAATTCCTTTATTCGCGTTTAGAGCACATTAAACAGTGTATGAATCATATGTTGCTTCCTTAAAGTAGCCTAGAATGGTAAATGTGTGGAATACAAGGCAGAATACACTTGAAATAGAGATATAAACACATTTAGCAGCTGTGGAAATCCTTACACTTCACTGAAATGTATCATTAAACTCTTTTAGATAGGTGAGAGAAAATGTTCCCGAGCTTTTCAGGTTCATAAAAGTGTTTAAGTAGTTGTTTGTCCATGTTCCCAATATTTATACCTGGACAAGAAGGCCGAATGTTAGAAACTACAAGAAAACATCAGTAATTCTGGGAAAATGACAATAAATAGATGAGAACTTGCATAGAACATGTACAAAACACTTCTCCAACTGAGTTGTTTCTGTAGAAAAGATATCTTAGGTCCAGGAATTCCTTAATTCGCTTTAAAAGCACATTAAACAGTGTATGAATCCTATGTTGTTTCCTTAAAGTACCTAGAATGGTAAATGTGTGAAATACAAGGCAGAATACACTTGAAATAGAGATATAAACACATTTATCAGCTGTGGAAAGAATTACACTTCACTGAAATGTATCATTAAACTCTTTTACATAGGTGAGAGACAAAATTCACGAGCTTTTCAGGTTCATAACAGTGTTTAGGTAGTTGTTTGTCCATGTTCCCAATGTTTATACCTGGACAAGAAGGCCGAATGTTAGAAACTACAAGAAAACATGAGTAATTCTAAGAAAATGACAATAAATAGATGAGAACTTGCATAGAACTTGTACAAAACACTTCTCCAACTGAGTTGTTCATGTAAAAAAGATATCTTAGGTCCAGGAATTCCTTAATTCGCGTTTAGAGCACATTAAACAGTGTATGAATCCGATGTTGTTTTCTTAAAGTAGCCTAGAATTGGAAATTTGTGAAATACAAGGGAGAATTCACTTGAAATAGAGATATAAACACATTTAGCAGCTGTGGAAAGCCTTACACTTCACTGAAATGTATCATTAAACTCTTTGACATAGGTGAGAGACAAACTTCACGAGCTTTTCAGGTTCATAAAACTGTTTTCGTAGTTGTTTGTCCATGTTCCCAATGTTTATACCTGGACAAGAAGGCCGAATGTTAGAAACTACAAGAAAACATCAGTAATTCTGGGAAAATGACAATAAATAGATGAGAACTTGCATAGAACATGTACAAAACACTTCTCCAACTGAGTTGTTCCTGTAGAAAAGATATCTTAGGACCAGGAATTCCTTAATTAAAGTTTAGAGCACATTAAACAGTGTATGAATCCTATGTTGTTTCCTTAAAGTAGCCTAGAATGGTAAATGTGTGGAATACAAGGCAGAATACACTTGAAATAGAGATATAAACACATTTAGGAGCTGTGCAAAGCCTTACACTTCACTGAAATGTATCATTAAACTCTTTTACATAGGTGAGAGACAAAATACACGAGCTTTTCAGGTTCATAACAGTGTTTAGGTAGTTGTTTGTCCATGTTCTTAATGTTTATACCAGCACAAGAATGCCGAATGTTAGAAACTACAAGAAAACATCAGTAATTCTGGGAAAATGACAATAAATAGATGTGAACTTGCATAGAACATGTACAAAACACTTCTCCAACTGAGTTGTTCCTGTAGAAAAGATATCTTAGGACCAGGAATTCCTTAATTCAAGTTTAGAGCACATTAAACAGTGTATGAATCCTATGTTGTTTCCTTAAAGTAGCCTAGAATGGTAAATGTGTGGAATACAAGGCAGAATACACTTGAAATAGAGATATAAACACATTTAGCAGCTGTGCAAAGCCTTACACTTCACTGAAATGTATCATTAAACTCTATTATATAGGTGAGAGAAAATGTTCCCGAGCTTTTCAGGTTCATAAAAGTGTTTAGGTAGTTGTTTTTCCATGTTCCCAATGTTTATACCTGGACAAGAAGGCCGAATATTAAAAACTACAAGAAAACATGAGTAATTCTGAGAAAATGACAATATATAGAATAGAACTTGCATAGAACATGTACAAAACACTTCTCCAACTGAGTTGTTCATGTAAAAAAGGTATCTTAGATCCAGGAATTCCTTTATTTGCGTTTAGAGCACATTAAACAGTATATGAATCATATGTTGTTTCCTTAAAGTAGCCTAGAATGGTAAATGTGTGGAATACAA
Organism: Pipistrellus nathusii; assembly: GCA_963693515.1. NCBI lineage: Eukaryota > Metazoa > Chordata > Mammalia > Chiroptera > Vespertilionidae > Pipistrellus > Pipistrellus nathusii. The sequence goes on from CAVNZX010000120.1 coordinate 56,786, forward strand.
GGCAGAATACTCTTGAAATAGAGATATAAACACATTTAGGAGCTGTGCAAAGCCTTACACTTCACTGAAATGTATCATTAAACTCTTTTACATAGGTGAGAGACAAAATACACGAGCTTTTCAGGTTCATAACAGTGTTTAGGTAGTTGTTTGTCCATGTTCCCAATGTTTATACCTGCACAAGAAGGCCGAATGTTAGAAACTACAAGAAAACATCAGTAATTCTGGGAAAATGACAATAAATAGATAAGAACTTGCATAGAACATGTACAAAACACTTCTCCACCTGAGTTGTTCCTGTAGAAAAGATATCTTAGGTCCAGGAATTCCTTAATTCGCTTTTAGAGCACATTAAACAGTGTATGAATCCTATGTTGTTTCCTTAATGTACCTAGAATGGTAAATGTGTGAAATACAAGGCAGAATACACTTGAAATAGAGATATAAACACATTTATTAGCTGTGGAAAGAATTACACTTCACTGAAATGTATCATTAAACTCTTTTACATAGGTGAGAGACAAAATTCACGAGCTTTTCAGGTTCATAACAGTGTTTAGGTAGTTGTTTGTCCATGTTCCCAATGTTTATACCTGGACAAGAAGGCCGAATATTAGAAACTACAAGAAAACATGAGTAATTCTGAGAAAATGACAATATATAGAATAGAACTTGCATAGAACATGTACAAAAAACTTCTCCAACTGAGTTGTTCATGTAAAAAAGGTATCTTAGATCCAGGAATTCCTTTATTTGCGTTTAGAGCACATTAAACAGTATATGAATCATATGTTGTTTCCTTAAAGTAGCCTAGAATGGTAAATGTGTGGAATACAAGGCAGAATACTCTTGAAATAGAGATATAAACACATTTAGGAGCTGTGCAAAGCCTTACACTTCACTGAAATGTATCATTAAACTCTTTTACATAGGTGAGAGACAAAATTCACGAGCTTTTCAGGTTCATAACAGTGTTTAGGTAGTTGTTTGTCCATGTTCCCAATGTTTATACCTGGACAAGACGGCCGAATGTTAGAAACTACAAGAAAACATGAGTAATTCTGAGAAAATGACAATGAATAGATGAGAACTTGCATAGAACATGTACAAAACACTTATCCAACTGAGTTGTTCATGTAAAAAAGATATCTTAGGTCCAGGAATTCCTTAATTTGCGTTTAGAGCACATTAAACAGGGTATATATCCTATGTTGTTTTCTTAAAGTAGCCTAGAATTGGAAATTTGTGAAATACAAGGGAGAATTCACTTGAAATAGAGATATAAACACATTTAGCAGCTCTGGAAAGCCTTACACTTCACTGAAATGTATCATTAAACTCTATAACATAGGTGAGAGCCAATGTCCCCGAGCTTTTCAGGTTCATAACAGTGTTCAGGTAGTGGTTTGTCCATGTTCCCAACGTTTATACCTGGACAAGAAGGCCTAATGTTAGAAACTACAAGAAAACATCAGTAATTCTGGGAAAGTGACAATAAATAGAATAGAACTTGCATAGAACATGTACAAAACACTTCTCCAACTGAGTTGTTTTTGTAAAAAAGGTATCTTAGATCCAGGAATTCCTTTATTCACGTTTAGAGCACATTAAACAGTGTATGAATCATATGTTGCTTACTTAAAGTAGCCTAGAATGGTAAATGTGTGGAATACAAGGCAGAATACACTTGAAATAGAGATATAAACACATTTAGCAGCTGTGGAAATCCTTACACTTCACTGAAATGTATCATTAAACTCTTTGACATAGGTGAGAGTAAATGTTCCCGAGCTTTTCATGTTCATAAAAGTGTTTAAGTAGTTGTTTGTCCATGTTCCCAATATTTATACCTGGACAAGAAGGCCGAATGTTAAAAACTACAAGAAAACATCAGTAATTATGGGAAAATGACAATAAATAGATGAGAACTTGCATAGAACATGTACAAAACACTTCTCCAACTGAGTTGTTCCTGTAGAAAAGATATCTTAGGTCCAGGAATTCCTTAATTCGCGTTTAGAGCACATTAAACAGTGTATGAATCCTATGTTGTTTCCTGTAAGTTGCCTAGAATGGTAAACGTGTGAAATACAAGGCAGAATACACTTGAAATAGAGATATAAACACATTTAGCAGCTGTGGAAAGAATTACACTTCACTGAAATGTATCATTAAACTCTTTTACATAGGTGAGAGACAAAATTCACGAGCTTTTCAGGTTCCTAACAGTGTTTAGGTAGTTGTTTGTCCATGTTCCCAATGTTTATACCTGGACAAGAAGGCCGAATGTTAGAAACTACGAGAAAACATGAGTAATTCTGAGAAAATGACAATAAATAGATGAGAACTTGCATAGAACATGTACAAAACACTTCTCCAACTGAGTTGTTCATGTAAAAAAGATATCTTAGGTCCAGGAATTCCTTAATTCGCGTTTGGAGCACATTAAACAGTGTATGAATCCTATGTTGTTTTCTTAAAGTAGCCTAGAATTGGAAATTTGTGAAATACAAGGGAGAATTCACTTGAAATAGAGATATAAACACATTTAGCAGCTGTGGAAAGGCTTACACTTCACTGAAATGTATCATTAAACTCTTTGACATAGGTGAGAGACAAACTTCACGAGCTTTTCAGGTTCATTATAGTGTTTAGGTAGTTGTTTGTCCATGTTCCCAATGTTTATACCTGGACAAGAAGGCCGAATGTTAGAAACTACAAGAAAACATCAGTAATTCTGGGAAAATAACAATAAATAGATGTGAACTTGCATAGAACATGTACAAAACACTTCTCCAACTGAGTTGTTCCTGTAGAAAAGATATCTTAGGACCAGGAATTCCTTAATTCGAGTTTAGAGCACATTAAACAGTGTATGAATCATATGTTGTTTCCTTAAAGTAGCCTAGAATGGTAAATGTGTGGAATACAAGGCAGAATACACTTGAAATAGAGATATAAACACAGTTAGCAGCGGTGGAAATCCTTACACTAAACTGAAATGTATCATTAAACTCTATAGCATAGGTGAGAGACAATGTCCCCGAGCTTTTCAGGTTCATAACAGTGTTTAGGTAGTTGTTTGTCCATGTTCCCAATGTTTATACCTGGACAAGAAGGCCGAATGTTAGAAACTACAAGAAAACATCAGTAATTCTGGGAAAATGAGAATGAATAGATGAGAACTTGCATAGAACATGTACAAAACACTTCTCCAACTGAGTTGTTCATGTAGAAAAGATATCTTAGGTCCAGGAATTCCTTAATTCGCTTTAAAAGCACATTAAACAGTGTATGAATCATATGTTGCTTCCTTAAAGTAGCCTAGAATGGTAAATGTGTGGAATACAAGGCAGAATACACTTGAAATAGAGATATAAACACATTTAGCAGCTGTGGAAATCCTTACACTTCTCTGAAATGTATCATTAAACTCTTTTACATAGGTGAGAGTAAATGTTCCCGAGCTTTTCAGGTTCATAAAAGTGTTTAGGTAGTTGTTTGTCCATGTTCCCAATGTTTATACCTGCACAAGAAGGCCGAATGTTAGAAACTACAAGAAAACATCAGTAATTCTGGGAAAATGACAATAAATAGATAAGAACTTGCATAGAACATGTACAAAACACTTCTCCACCTGAGTTGTTCCTGTAGAAAAGATATCTTAGGTCCAGGAATTCCTTAATTCGCTTTTAGAGCACATTAAACAGTGTATGAATCCTATGTTGTTTCCTTAATGTACCTAGAATGGTAAATGTGTGAAATACAAGGCAGAATACACTTGAAATAGAGATATAAACACATTTATTAGCTGTGGAAAGAATTACACTTCACTGAAATGTATCATTAAACTCTTTTACATAGGTGAGAGACAAAATTCACGAGCTTTTCAGGTTCATAACAGTGTTTAGGTAGTTGTTTGTCCATGTTCCCAATGTTTATACCTGGACAAGAAGGCCGAATATTAGAAACTACAAGAAAACATGAGTAATTCTGAGAAAATGACAATATATAGAATAGAACTTGCATAGAACATGTACAAAAAACTTCTCCAACTGAGTTGTTCATGTAAAAAAGGTATCTTAGATCCAGGAATTCCTTTATTTGCGTTTAGAGCACATTAAACAGTATATGAATCATATGTTGTTTCCTTAAAGTAGCCTAGAATGGTAAATGTGTGGAATACAAGGCAGAATACTCTTGAAATAGAGATATAAACACATTTAGGAGCTGTGCAAAGCCTTACACTTCACTGAAATGTATCATTAAACTCTTTTACATAGGTGAGAGACAAAATTCACGAGCTTTTCAGGTTCATAACAGTGTTTAGGTAGTTGTTTGTCCATGTTCCCAATGTTTATACCTGGACAAGACGGCCGAATGTTAGAAACTACAAGAAAACATGAGTAATTCTGAGAAAATGACAATGAATAGATGAGAACTTGCATAGAACATGTACAAAACACTTATCCAACTGAGTTGTTCATGTAAAAAAGATATCTTAGGTCCAGGAATTCCTTAATTTGCGTTTAGAGCACATTAAACAGGGTATATATCCTATGTTGTTTTCTTAAAGTAGCCTAGAATTGGAAATTTGTGAAATACAAGGGAGAATTCACTTGAAATAGAGATATAAACACATTTAGCAGCTCTGGAAAGCCTTACACTTCACTGAAATGTATCATTAAACTCTATAACATAGGTGAGAGCCAATGTCCCCGAGCTTTTCAGGTTCATAACAGTGTTCAGGTAGTGGTTTGTCCATGTTCCCAACGTTTATACCTGGACAAGAAGGCCTAATGTTAGAAACTACAAGAAAACATCAGTAATTCTGGGAAAGTGACAATAAATAGAATAGAACTTGCATAGAACATGTACAAAACACTTCTCCAACTGAGTTGTTTTTGTAAAAAAGGTATCTTAGATCCAGGAATTCCTTTATTCACGTTTAGAGCACATTAAACAGTGTATGAATCATATGTTGCTTACTTAAAGTAGCCTAGAATGGTAAATGTGTGGAATACAAGGCAGAATACACTTGAAATAGAGATATAAACACATTTAGCAGCTGTGGAAATCCTTACACTTCACTGAAATGTATCATTAAACTCTTTGACATAGGTGAGAGTAAATGTTCCCGAGCTTTTCATGTTCATAAAAGTGTTTAAGTAGTTGTTTGTCCATGTTCCCAATATTTATACCTGGACAAGAAGGCCGAATGTTAAAAACTACAAGAAAACATCAGTAATTATGGGAAAATGACAATAAATAGATGAGAACTTGCATAGAACATGTACAAAACACTTCTCCAACTGAGTTGTTCCTGTAGAAAAGATATCTTAGGTCCAGGAATTCCTTAATTCGCGTTTAGAGCACATTAAACAGTGTATGAATCCTATGTTGTTTCCTGTAAGTTGCCTAGAATGGTAAACGTGTGAAATACAAGGCAGAATACACTTGAAATAGAGATATAAACACATTTAGCAGCTGTGGAAAGAATTACACTTCACTGAAATGTATCATTAAACTCTTTTACATAGGTGAGAGACAAAATTCACGAGCTTTTCAGGTTCCTAACAGTGTTTAGGTAGTTGTTTGTCCATGTTCCCAATGTTTATACCTGGACAAGAAGGCCGAATGTTAGAAACTACGAGAAAACATGAGTAATTCTGAGAAAATGACAATAAATAGATGAGAACTTGCATAGAACATGTACAAAACACTTCTCCAACTGAGTTGTTCATGTAAAAAAGATATCTTAGGTCCAGGAATTCCTTAATTCGCGTTTGGAGCACATTAAACAGTGTATGAATCCTATGTTGTTTTCTTAAAGTAGCCTAGAATTGGAAATTTGTGAAATACAAGGGAGAATTCACTTGAAATAGAGATATAAACACATTTAGCAGCTGTGGAAAGGCTTACACTTCACTGAAATGTATCATTAAACTCTTTGACATAGGTGAGAGACAAACTTCACGAGCTTTTCAGGTTCATTATAGTGTTTAGGTAGTTGTTTGTCCATGTTCCCAATGTTTATACCTGGACAAGAAGGCCGAATGTTAGAAACTACAAGAAAACATCAGTAATTCTGGGAAAATAACAATAAATAGATGTGAACTTGCATAGAACATGTACAAAACACTTCTCCAACTGAGTTGTTCCTGTAGAAAAGATATCTTAGGACCAGGAATTCCTTAATTCGAGTTTAGAGCACATTAAACAGTGTATGAATCATATGTTGTTTCCTTAAAGTAGCCTAGAATGGTAAATGTGTGGAATACAAGGCAGAATACACTTGAAATAGAGATATAAACACAGTTAGCAGCGGTGGAAATCCTTACACTAAACTGAAATGTATCATTAAACTCTATAGCATAGGTGAGAGACAATGTCCCCGAGCTTTTCAGGTTCATAACAGTGTTTAGGTAGTTGTTTGTCCATGTTCCCAATGTTTATACCTGGACAAGAAGGCCGAATGTTAGAAACTACAAGAAAACATCAGTAATTCTGGGAAAATGAGAATGAATAGATGAGAACTTGCATAGAACATGTACAAAACACTTCTCCAACTGAGTTGTTCATGTAGAAAAGATATCTTAGGTCCAGGAATTCCTTAATTCGCTTTAAAAGCACATTAAACAGTGTATGAATCATATGTTGCTTCCTTAAAGTAGCCTAGAATGGTAAATGTGTGGAATACAAGGCAGAATACACTTGAAATAGAGATATAAACACATTTAGCAGCTGTGGAAATCCTTACACTTCTCTGAAATGTATCATTAAACTCTTTTACATAGGTGAGAGTAAATGTTCCCGAGCTTTTCAGGTTCATAAAAGTGTTTAAGTAGTTGTTTGTCCATGTTCCCAATATTTTATACCTGGACAAGAAGGCCGAATGTTAGAAACTACAAGAAAACATCAGTAATTCTGGGAAAATGACAATAAATAGATGAGAACTTGCATAGAACATGTACAAAACACTTCTCCAACTGAGTTGTTCCTGTAGAAAAGATATCTTAGGTCCAGGAATTCCTTAATTCGCTTTAAAAGCACATTAAACAGTGTATGAATCCTATGTTGTTTCCTTAAAGTACCTAGAATGGTAAATGTGTGAAATACAAGGCACAATACACTTGAAATAGAGATATAAACACATTTATCAGCTGTGGAAAGAATTACACTTCACTGAAATGTATCATTAAACTTTTTGACATAGGTGAGAGACAAACTTCACGAGCTTTTCAGGTTCATAACAATGTTTAGGTAGTTGTTTGTCCATGTTCCCAATGTTTATACCTGGACAAGAAGGCCGAATGTTAGAAACTACAAGAAAACATCAGTAATTCTGGGAAAATGACAATAAATAGATGTGAACTTGCATAGAACATGTACAAAACACTTCTCCAACTGAGTTGTTCATGTAAAAAAGGTATCTTAGATCCAGGAATTCCTTTATTCGCGTTTAGAGCACATTAAACAGTGTATGAATCATATGTTGCTTCCTTAAAGTAGCCTAGAATGGTAAATGTGTGGAATACAAGGCAGAATACACTTGAAATAGAGATATAAACACATTTAGCAGCTGTGGAAATCCTTACACTTCACTGAAATGTATCATTAAACTCTTTTACATAGGTGAGAGAAAATGTTCCCGAGCTTTTCAGGTTCATAAAAGTGTTTAAGTAGTTGTTTGTCCATGTTTCCAATATTTATACCTGGACAAGAAGGCCGAATGTTAGAAACTACAAGAAAACATCAGTAATTCTGGGAAAATGACAATAAATAGATGAGAACTTGCATAGAACATGTACAAAACACTTCTAAAACTGAGTTGTTCATGTAAAAAAGATATCTTAGGTCCAGGAATTCCTTAATTCGCGTTTAGAGCACATTAAACAGTGTATGAATCCTATGTTGTTTTCTTAAAGTAGCCTAGAATTGGAAATTTGTGAAATACAATGGAGAATTCACTTGAAATAGAGATATAAACACATTTAGCAGCTGTGGAAAGCCTTACACTTCACTGAAATGTATCATTAAACTTTTTGACATAGGTGAGAGACAAACTTCACGAGCTTTTCAGGTTCATAACAATGTTTAGGTAGTTGTTTGTCCATGTTCCCAATGTTTATACCTGGACAAGAAGGCCGAATGTTAGAAACTACAAGAAAACATGAGTAATTCTGAGAAAATGACAATGAATAGATGAGAACTTGCATAGAACATGTACAAAACACTTCTCCAACTGAGTTGTTCATGTAGAAAAGATATCTTAGGTCCAGGAATTCCTTAATTCGCTTTAAAAGCACATTAAACAGTGTATGAATCATATGTTGCTTCCTTAAAGTAGCCTAGAATGGTAAATGTGTGGAATACAAGGCAGAATACACTTGAAATAGAGATATAAACACATTTAGCAGCTGTGGAAATCCTTACACTTCTCTGAAATGTATCATTAAACTCTTTTACATAGGTGAGAGTAAATGTTCCCGAGCTTTTCAGGTTCATAAAAGTGTTTAAGTAGTTGTTTGTCCATGTTCCCAATATTTATACCTGGACAAGAAGGCCGAATGTTAGAAACTACAAGAAAACATCAGTAATTCTGGGAAAATGACAATAAATAGATGAGAACTTGCATAGAACATGTACAAAACACTTCTCCAACTGAGTTGTTCCTGTAGAAAAGATATCTTAGGTCCAGGAATTCCTTAATTCGCTTTAAAAGCACATTAAACAGTGTATGAATCCTATGTTGTTTCCTTAAAGTACCTAGAATGGTAAATGTGTGAAATACAAGGCAGAATACACTTGAAATAGAGATATAAACACATTTAGCAGCTGTGGAAAGAATTACACTTCACTGAAATGTATCATTAAACTCTTTTACATAGGTGAGAGACAAAATTCACGAGCTTTTTAGGTTCATAACAGTGTTTAGGTAGTTGTTTGTCCATGTTCCCAATGTTTATACCTAGACAAGAAGGCCGAATGTTAAAAACTACAAGAAAACATGAGTAATTCTGAGAAAATGACAATAAATAGATGAGAACTTGCATAGAACATGTACAAAACACTTCTCCAACTGAGTTGTTCATGTAAAAAAGATATCTTAGGACCAGGAATTCCTTAATTCGCGTTTAGAGCACATTAAACAGTGTATGAATCCTATGTTGTTTTCTTAAAGTAGCCTAGAATTGGAAATTTGTGAAATACAAGGGAGAATTCACTTGAAATAGAGATATAAACACATTTAGCAGCTGTGGAAAGCCTTACACTTCACTGAAATGTATCATTAAACTTTTTGACATAGGTGAGAGACAAACTTCACGAGCTTTTCAGGTTTATAACAATGTTTAGGTAGTTGTTTGTCCATGTTCCCAATGTTTATACCTGGACAAGAAGGCCGAATGTTAGAAACTACAAGAAAACATCAGTAATTCTGGGAAAATGACAATAAATAGATGTGAACTTGCATAGAACATGTACAAAACACTTCTCCAACTGAGTTGTTCATGTAAAAAAGGTATCTTAGATCCAGGAATTCCTTTATTCGCGTTTAGAGCACATTAAACAGTGTATGAATCATATGTTGCTTCCTTAAAGTAGCCTAGAATGGTAAATGTATGGAATACAAGGCAGAATACACTTGAAATAGAGATATAAACACATTTAGCAGCTGTGGAAATCCTTACACTTCACTGAAATGTATCATTAAACTCTTTTACATAGGTGAGAGAAAATGTTCCCGAGCTTTTCAGGTTCATAAAAGTGTTTAAGTAGTTGTTTGTCCTTGTTCCCAATATTTATACCTGGACAAGAAGGCCGAATGTTAGAAACTACAAGAAAACATCAGTAATTCTGGGAAAATGACAATAAATAGATGAGAACTTGCATAGAACATGTACAAAACACTTCTCCAACTGAGTTATTCATGTAAAAAAGATATCTTAGGTCCAGGAATTCCTTAATTCGCGTTTAGAGCACATTAAACAGTGTATGAATCCTATGTTGTTTTCTTAAAGTAGCCTAGAATTGGAAATTTGTGAAATACAAGGGAGAATTCACTTGAAATAGAGATATAAACACATTTAGCAGCTGTGGAAAGCCTTACACTTCACTGAAATGTATCATTAAACTCTTTTACATAGGTGAGAGACAAAATACACGAGCTTTTCAGGTTCATAACAGTGTTTAGGTAGTTGTTTTTCCATGTTCTTAATGTTTATACC